>CAXHWN010001025.1:0-154055 GCA_964020975.1 Hermodice carunculata | reverse complement strand
GGAGAACTATGGAGGGTGTGGCCTCTCGTCAGAGGGGCCTTACAGGAGGGCACCACTTGACTCTGCCGCCAAGCACAGAATCCATTATCATGTTATATAATTGTCCTTGTAAAGGTTGATGCTAGAAATTAATAGATAGATAGATAGATAGATAGATAGATAGATAGATAGATAGATAGATAGATAGATAGATAGATAGATAGATAGATAGATAGATAGATAGATAGATAGATAGATAGATAGATAGATAGAGTGAGTCAATGTGTGTGTGGGAGGAGAGGGGGAGGGAGGGAGGGAGAGAGAGAGAGAGAGAGGAGAGAGAGAGAGAGAGAGAGAGAGAGAGAGAGAGAGAGAGAGAGAGAGAGGAGAGAGAGAGAAGAGAGAGAGAGAGAGAGAGAGAGAAGAGAGAGAGAGAGAGAGAGAGAGAGAGAGAGAGAGAGAGAGAGAGAGGAGAGAGAGAGAGAGAGAGAGAGAGAGAGAGCGAGCCAACGCTAAATTGTGTCTTAAAAAAGCCAACGCTAAATTGTGTCTTCCTAAACCTCAACATACAGACAAAGAATTAAAAGCTAACTCAAACTTTTGCTGGTTTGGGTGATTATTGCTTACAGAGGTCACTGACTCAATATCTAAATTTAAAAAAGCCACAAATTGCTAATCTGTTAGTTTTTAAACAAAACACAAAAAGTTACATAAAGCAGGTGGTCTCCCAAAGAAGGTTGACTCTTGCAGTGCCTGCCAACAGTTAACCATTATTTTAAATTTCCATGCATAATTAGATTCAAAGACGACTGGTGTACACTTATTAGACCCCATTCCATCGTGCAGTCTTTTGTGTTTATTCATTTATTGGTATCATAAAAGTATTTGGAATTTGTAAATTGGTTCTGACAGTTTATATATTACCATTCTTGTACAAACTAGGTGTGTTTTACTTATCTGTAATGTGGAATTTCTGGATGTACACGTGGTCCTTTGGAGTCATTTTGGGTGATCACTGCTCATGTTCTGCAGGTGGTCTCCACAAAACAGGTCAGTTATTGTACTTTTGCTTGGTGAAAATGGTCACAAAAGGCAGGCAATTTCCCAAAAGAAGGACTGCGTTGAAAATAGTCAGAAAAAGCAGGTGGTCTCCCAAAACAGGTAAATTATCTTTAGAAAGTTGCTTTTGCTCAATGACAATGGTCCCAAAAGGCAGGCAATTCTCCAAACGAGGGTCTTTCAAAAGTTGGACCAGTGTACCGGAAGATAAAGCAATTTACAATACACCTGAGCTGTATCCAGCTCGTTTAATAAGCCAAATGGCCATCTCAGCTAAGCATGCTCAGCAAGGTGTGTTCCTCTTGTTAGGTCACAGGTCATTCAACACAAACTTCACCCATTTAAGGTAGAAATGTACAGAGGTAAAGCATAAAGCTTCGAAAAGAACTGTCTTGGGTGACAGCTTCATTTATTAGCTCTGCTGACCAAAGGTCACAGAGCTTATGGGACTGCTGATGTCTGTCTGTCCGTCCGTAAACTTTTGCTCGTTACCGCGATACTGTCCACAGTTTTCAAGTGAGCCCAATATAACTTTCAGGACTTACAGGGTGTATGAAAATCAAGGCCCCTTTCCATATTGGTGGTGCCACCTACAATACTATGTACTATTAGCATCTTTAATTTTTTGCAGATCTTCGCCAAATATGGTGGGATTGTGGGGGAGGTCAAAGTGTAACTTGTTAATGATACTAGTGGCACTACCTATAATTTGGAAATTAAGAGCCAAATTGTGTTTTAAGATGTAAAATTCCTTGTTTGGAAAAGCAATCAGATTAGACTTGCCAAATTGATAGAATATAGAGACCAAAGATAGAATGTTGTTTAATATGAGTGATGTTGACCTATTTTTGTGAGGTCACCATGCTTGTAAAGTTGAAAATGTGATTTTGTAATGGCAGGGCGTAGCTTGGACATCAATGGCAATGTTAGCACAACACCAGGCCTATGGGCCTTTTGTCATATATAATCTGGGTGACCTTGATCTTCTGTCCCAAGGTCAATGAGGAAATAAAATAAAGGACTCCCTCATTTTTGTCTTGGCACATGCAACAATATTCATCACAGGAATTACGCAAATAAGCTATGATTACATGTGGAGCAAAGTGTGATCTGGTGGACAAACAGGGCACTAAAATCACATAAGTTCTATAATTATGTTCAGAAGCCACTTGAAGACTCCTAACTTTGAAATGAACAGGTGCAATATAGCCACAGTGCTAGTAGAGCGTTAGGCCTGTGGGCCTCTGGTTAAAAGGTTTGCTACAGTGTCTCATCACCTGAGGCTGTACAGTTATAATATTTCCATGAAACTAGTCCAAGAAATTGATAAAAACAAAAATTTTGGTTCTGGTAACCAGGGTTACTGAACAAGTTGAATGGGGAAAGGTTACTTCCTGTGTTGAACAACTTTTGACTTCAATGAGCTGAGATATCGACGTGGCTTATTTGTCATAACCTAGGGCAGGGTTTGTAACTCTTTTGGTTCCAGATTAAGTCAACAGCTTTCCTTGGTATGTGTTAGGCACATTGCACTCAAAGTATGCTGAGGAAGCTGTTGACTGAACCATTATTGGTTTCTTTGGAAATATCTAGGCGTACAGTGAAACCTGTTTTGAGAGGCCACTGTGAGGGAGGACCACCTGTCTTTCTGACAATGTTTACCATGTCCCTTGTGCCATCTTTCCTATGTTATTGGACCTCTGTTGAGAGACCACCTGCATAATGTGACCACTTTTGGCCTACACTGGGTGGTCTCTCAAAACAGGTTTTACTTGAATGAAAGGTCTTTTTATGAATTTAAACCTGCAGTCATTATCAATGATTGAATAATTCAGATAACTTTTTTAGCACTTGCCTGATCTTTCTGATAGTTGAAATGAGCTAAATAATATATTTTGCTCATATTAATTTTGCTGTCCATTGTGTTTGCTGCAGATTGTTGGAGGAGTTGACAAGAGTCTCTACCAGGGGGAGCTGCTGTACATCCCCGTGTACAAAGAATGGTACTATGAGGTGGTCGTAACAGGCATCAAAGTCAAGGACGAACCCCTCACCATGGACTGCAAAGAAGTGGGTATCACAACATATACTGTCTGTCTGTCCGTTTGTCGCTTTGGCCCCTGTGCAGACAACCCAGGTTCAAAGAGGGGGGCCAATGGGTATTTCCATGATGCTTGATCGAGGCTTTTTGATTTGCTGTTAATAACGCTTTACCTTTGTTTTATAGTGTGTGAATTGTAGATCCGCCAAATTATTCCCCACGAATTGTGATGGTCACAAAATGTATTTTGTGTGAAATGTGAAAGGGACAAATTATTTTGCTTGAAGTGTGATATGACACTCCCACCCCCACCTCCCCCTTCAAAAGAGAAGCAGTAATGGTCCTCAGTAGCTGTATTCACAAACAATTACATCTGATCTTAACTTTAATCCCAAAATTAAAATCAATGTGGTTTGGGCCCTAAACCTCTTAATTATTGGCTCAACGTTTGATTAAAACTTCAAGGATTAACCAATACATGCTCTTGGCTAAAATATGAACTTAAGGATTTACAGGTTCATTTTATCAAATTAATCTTAGTTTGATCCATTATCTACTCTTTTGATCCAGGATTAAAATCTGGATTAAATCAAGATTGATTTAATTAAATGGAAACTTTATTTCCAAAGTTCATATTACAGTGGAGAACATAGATTAATTAATCCTGCCAGTTTAGATCAAACATTCGGCGAACGCTTCAGTATTTCAAGGTCCAAAGACACATTGACTTTCATTTTAGGATTAAATTCAGGATCAGATTAAACTCTTTGTGAGTATGGCCCCTGGAGCAGTGTTATGTCATGAAAAAAGTTGCTGTGTCTCATGTCTTGCTCTGGGAAGTTTCAAAAATGATGTTTAACTCATTCGATACCAGTCCCTGATATTTTTGTATATCTACCTAGATTTAAAATGACAATTGCATATTTAAATTCTTTGTGAAAAGAGCTTTCATTCAAGTACCAACATGCCTATAGTCTTAAGTCAGTGGTTCTGGCACTTCCTGGCAAGTCATGCTGCAGCTGCCCTTGCAGCAACTGCAGCATGACTTGCCAGGCAGTGACAGAAACATTGACCGAGGCCTATCACCATAGTATAGAATGAGTTAAGGTTAAAAAATCTGTATTTGATGTGAGCAACATCAATCTTCTAAAGTAGCAAGAATTAGCTTAAACATTTTAGGAAAAATCTTGATGTACAAAATCGAATGAGCAAGTTGTACCATTATTAGGAAGCCTGCGAAATAATGATGCATGATAAAGAACTACTCAGTTTTAGCTAGGTGGAGAGAGGGTGAACAGTCTTTTGGGTTTTTGTTCACACAAAACTGGTGCAAGTTAAAAAAAAATCCAATGGACTTACTTGCATATTGTAAATCTGAATAAATTTTACATCAGGGAAATAACTTTATCAGACAATTATTTCAACATCAATATCATGTTCATAAATGGACATGAGAGTCATATTATCAGACTAGTATAGCATCAAATATGGGAGTTTTGTAATGATATAGCAACGAATATGGGAGTTACATTGTATGTAATGGTATAGCATCAAATATGGGAGTTATGTAATAATATAGCAACCAATATGGGAGTTACATTGTATGTAATGGTATAGCATCAAATATGGGAGTTATGTAATAATATAGCAACCAATATGGGAGTTACATTGTATGTAATGGTATAGCATCAAATATGGGAGTTATGTAATAATATAGCAACAAATATGGGAGTTACATTGTATGTAATGGTATAGCATCAAATATGAGTTATGTTACAGTATAGCATCAAATATGGGATATGATATGCTGGGAGCTCGACGTTTCAATGTCAAGTCAACATAAGCTTTGGCTTTTGGGTGAAGGAGAGGCCAAAACTAGAATGCCTTTTTTTGTGAATATTAATCATTTGGTGGCTTCCCTTTGTGAAAAGGATGAAGATGTGAAAGGAAAAGATGACAATGTCCACAAAGTGATCCTTGCCTTCCACCCAAATTACCCAATATCGTCCAGATATAAATTGTTGTTTCTATAATCAGGGTTCGCACAGGTCCTTGAAGTGCTTGAAAGTACTTGAATTTTCTACATTCATTTTCAAGGCCTTGAAAACCTTGAAAATCCAGACTTTTGGACAAAGGTCCTGGAAAAGTCCTTGAATTTTATTTTTAAGCGTCACTGATGAGGCAAGTTTTACTGTTGCCAAGAAATATGAATATTTTCCACAAACTTTAGCATTTATGAACTTGAATCACATTTAGACGAACATATTCTGCTGTCATTTTCCTTTGAAGTGGCTGGTAAATTCCATTTGTCAAAATGTAACACTGCAAATTACAAAGTATCTTTTTGCTTTTAACTCCCTTTTAACCCATGTAGGTTTGACAGTTCTTATTAAATCAGGCCTTACCAATTATGTGAGCCTTGTTTACATGTACAGCCTACTTTCAGGGCGAATACATTGTAACAAACATACAGGTAACAAAGTACATCACCTTCCTTGAAAAGAAACTGGGGCTTTCTTGTGAAAAATGTGCATGGAGATACGTACATCTTCAGGCCTAATTTTACCCAAATGTAGTTGTAGCAATTTTATAGACTAGAAAGAGTCAATTTCAGGAATACAACCCTACTGGCTGTAGGCCTACAAAGTGACTTTCCATAATATGATCCACATGCAATGTATAGGCTTCTTTGAAAAGTTTGTGTAAAGCCTTCTGTCTATTTCAAAAATTGAGTCTGATTCATATATGGTTAGAGTAAATAATAAATGTGGAATAATATGCATTGGTCTTATTAGTAAAGGGTTGAAAAGTGATGATTTAAACAATTTGTCTGTTGTGTTCTATTGCTGGATCTGGTCCTTGAAAACTTGATTTAACTGCTGAAAAAAGTCCTTGAAAGTCCTTGAATTTGTTTTTCACAAACCTGTATGAACACTGTATAATATTTTGACTTGTGTTACTTGAAGTATTGATATGAAACTTGAAAGGGAAGTATGTAACGAAAGAGTATTTTAATGAGGAATTTAAATCTAAAACCACTGTGATAATGCAGATTAGCTATATGTTATTGTCTTGCCAGCATAAGCTGTTGGCCAGACTAAGCAGTCACTTTCCGGATGTCCCTCCGTCCGTCAGTCCGTCAACAAAAAACTTCGGAGTGGCTTGAATTACGCTGGCGAGACATTCATGCCCCCGGGCATGACTCTGGTGGTTATTATGGAGTCAGTTACCATTGCCATCTTCCTACAAGAATTGAAATGAACGGAAAACTCAGTTTATTATTTTTTGCCTTGATTTGCAGTACAACTATGACAAGTCCATAGTAGACAGTGGGACAACAAACCTACGACTGCCAAGAAAGGTCTTCTATGCAACTGTGCGCAAAATCAGGGCACACACTCGGGTAAACATGTTTGTTATTTTTCTCAAGTTACAGGCTTTGGTTTTAACACAATCTCGTTACAAAAATATTCACCAATTGTAGATGTTGTACATGTAACACGTTTTCACTGAATTAGTTTATTGTATTGAACTATGACTTTGCAATACCTGCTTCCAAGGTAATATTGCTGAAAGAATTTTTTAAATTATGTATGTTTCCAGCTGTATATGAGTAAAAGTATTCATAATACAACCGTATTTATTTCCATAGGTTCTAATTTTGGTGGGTTTTGCATTGTGGACCTTTCAGTCAAACTTAAAATTCACTATTTTTGTTATAATTCGTATCTCTGCCATGTTAAAAAACTTTTTCACTGGGTTCTTATGTTGGCAGTTTTGAAGCATCAATGAAATAAGCAAAGATAAAAAAACAGCGAAATTAACTCTTTCAGTGCCCAATTTTGGACCGAGTTAACAGCTTTTCTCAGCACACATTGGGCATAGTGCGCCCAATGCAAGCGGAGAAAGACTGTTGACCCGGGATATTGAGTGGCCAACCCAAGGAAAACTGTTCACGCAGTCTTAACCCTTTCAGTGCCAAATAATGAACTGAGTCAACAGCTTTTCTTGGCGCACATTGGGGGCAATGTACCTAATGTGTGCCGAGAAAAGCTGGTGACCTGGGACATTCACTCTGGAACTATAGGCATACTGGTACTTGAATGAAAAGTCTTTTTACAAGGAATACAAATCTTGGATCCTTGTGATAATTCAGACTAGTCTGACTTAAGTAGATCGACTTAAGTCGTGAGTGGCACTGACAGAGTTAAGGTTTATGCTCCAGTATTGAAACCCTGTATCATTGATCAACCCTATTTCCCTCAACAAAGTTAAATATTTGAATTGTAGAAGGCTAAATTGTTATCATGATAGTTTGGGATTGGCCAAATGTTTTTCTGTGAACTATGAAATATAATGTGGAAGAAATGGCGTCTCATACATGTGCATTTATGCATAAAAATTTTTTTTGAAAAGTTACATTTCATTTTGCGAAGTGAAGTATTTGGCTAAGGAGGCTTTTATTTGTATGTATGTATGTATGTATGTATGTGTGAATGTATGTATGTATGTATGTATGTATGTTTGTGTATGTATGTATCATGTATGTACACGTATTTTGACTAGGTACACTAAAAATAGGTGCTATTAGTGATTAAGTTCTTGATTTACTATATGGCTTGTTATGTAATCAGGCATATCGTGCGTAATTAAGAAGTGTCCTCTTTAGTTGTCAAATGTTAAATTGCCATGGAAAATTTTACTGTACTGTGCTAAAGATCAATGTTTGAGGACAGAATTGAACTTTTGTGATTTGAAAAATAAAGGTAAGAGTGTTTATGAAAAAAAAAAAGATGAAAATAATATTCCACAAGATTAATTGGAGGTTGCTTTAATATTTTATTACATTTTTATGTGCCTTGTATATTTACTTTTATCCAATGTTTTTTTTTTTTTTTTAACACACCTGTGCTTATTCTATGCTTGTTTTATTTGGGTACAGTTAGTGGATCGCAAGCCACCCCCAGAAGGGTTCTGGTTTGGTGAGGACATCCTGTGCTGGCCAGAGGGTCAGACTCCGTGGCACAGTTTTCCGCCCCTCACAATCTCCCTGGCGCAGTCAGCAAACACCAGTATAGCTCTGGTTGTTTCTCCTCAGGTAATGGTCAGAAACTCTAGTTTACTGTTTACCCTTCATTTATGTATTTAAACAGCTTAAATTGTAAATGAAATTGTGTCTTTAATATCTGTGCAAAATATTAAATGTTGAGGGCATTATATCTCTTAAACCTTTGCACTGTG
Source organism: Hermodice carunculata (assembly GCA_964020975.1). Taxonomy (NCBI): domain Eukaryota; kingdom Metazoa; phylum Annelida; class Polychaeta; order Eunicida; family Amphinomidae; genus Hermodice; species Hermodice carunculata. Next base: position 145,735 of record CAXHWN010001025.1, on the reverse strand, counting down.
GGTACAAGAAGTTGATGTGTCCCCAAAATATGCCAGAAATAGACTATAAAAGTGGGTTGTGATCACTGATATTTGAATCTCTTAAAACATTGAAAATTTCATCAATGCAGAATAATGAGTATGTAATAGGACAAGACTACAATACTCTGACAAAGTAACTACTTGTAGTGGACCCAGGTTTGAGAGACAACCTGCATGGAAAGACCACTTGTTCATGACAGTGGGCTGTCCATCTGGAGCTTTGTAGCAAAATTTTGCTACAAAGCTCTTCAAAATCGCTACAGATTGAAATAAGTGTTTCTCATGTGGAGAAGTAGAAAAATGCTACAAAAAAAAAAAAAAAATTTAGTTGCAGAGATTTTCAGCTGAACAGTACTGCATGATGCAGTACCCAGTACTTTTCATGCTTAGTATACTTCCCATCAGGACCACCTGTTTAAAGGCCCTTAGTTGGTCATCCCTGCAGTGGTCTCTTAAGACAGGTTTATTATCCTATGTGAAGACAATAAGCCTACAATGTGTAAGGATCCTCATATTACTGATTTTGGCCCCGATGATGTGTTGAAACGTGAGCCAAGTTGGAGTGCTTTGCTAGAGTTATCTAGTAGAATACAGAACTAAATGCACACATCTTTTAATATTTCAAACCTTGGACCACAGTCATACAAGATGTTTGAATTATTTTTAACACATTTGATGGAAGAAACTGTGTTTGCATTTTACCTTCTAACTTACTAAAAAAAAAGTAGACTGATCAGATTTTAATTACCAGTCAATTTTCTAGTCAATCAGCCGTGGGTGACAAGATTTTTTTTTTAATGTAACCTTTCTTTTTTAGCTCTCCTGACCTAAGGTCACAGAGCTTATAGCATTGCTCATGTCTGTCTGCTCGTCATTCTGTCCATCTGTCAGTCCATAAACTTTTGGGCTGTGAGCATGATAATTTAAAAAGTTTTGATGTTAGCCCAATTTAACTTGTCAGTTAGCTGAGGCATTCTGATACGTATCCATGAGTCACCATCAGTCTGTTTGTCTGTCCATCCATCAACAATTCACATTTTCAACTTTATCTCCAAAACCATTTGCCTCAAACTTGGTGGGGATCTACCTTGGGTAGCTCTTCAAATGGTCTTAAACAAAGGTGACACAGATGTCATTCTGAAATACACAGGACCACTTCAGTCATGTAAGGTCAGTTGAGCACAGGGCTGTAACTGTCCTATTGTTTGTTATACTTACTCAGTGCCTATCATGTAATTTATGTGAGAAACTACAGTTTGGTCCTCTGTAATGTTTGGTGTTTAGAGACCTGGTTGACTTTACTCTACAAGTTAACAATTAATGCATTATGATGTGGCTGTCGTTTAGCAATACCTACGTGCTGTGAAGGACGAATTTAACACCTCATCCAAGGATGACTGCTACAAGTTTGCCGTGACAGCATCAGAATCAGGTAAATACTTAAACAACAAAGTAGTTCCAGGTATCCAGCTTAAACAGCCGAGTTGGGAGAATAGGTGTACTCAAAAGACAGAACTTTTCCAAGTAACCAAGTCTGGCATCAAGTAAATTGAGAAGTCTGGCATCAAGTAAATTGAGATACATGTACTAAAAAGCAAACCAAAAAAACAACACTTTCTGGGGAAATAACTGTTGCATGTTACAAATGAGTATAGAGTGTTGACATCCAACATCTGAGACAAATCTTGCAGCTTTGGAAAATAAAGACTGCTGCTTCAGTGGTCCCCCTCTTATAAGGCCACCCCAAGTGCACTAAAAATCTGGTCTTACGAGAGGGGTGGCCTCTCGTGAGGGGGGAAATAAAATGAAAATACCACACTTGATGCATGGAGAAGTGGCCTTTGTAGAGGAGATGGCCTCTGGTCAGGAGGGCCTTACAAGAGGGGGACCACTGTATTGTACTGTTGTGTCTGTATTTGAGAATTGAACCAGCTAACAGTACAATACTGAAACAGCCAGACAACCTGTTGAGGGACTGTCGTATATTTACAGCCTTTGTCCTCTGAGACCCCCTCCCCCAGCAAAAAACAAATATAACAAAACAAAACAAGCAGAATATGGGCTTTTTTGCTGGTCACAAGTTTGTTTTAAGCTTATGACTGAAAGGACAGAGACTAACCAAAAAAAAAAAAAAATGAATGCAGTTTGGTGTTTTGTAGTTGGCCGGTGCTTTAGGGTTCCCTGGGAGGATTTTTTTTTTCCTGGTAGGAACTTGATGTGTAATTAACTCTAAAGGTTATATGGTACATTTCTTGTAACAAAAACATTTCAAAGTCGCAGTTGAGACTTTTGGCTGGCTTGGCTATTAGTGTGGATTTTTACTTGTCCAAGGGGTAAGTGAAATACTAAAGTCACTTGACCCAATGAATATTTTACTTGTCCCAGACAATCACATCGCAGGACTTTGCATGCAATGGACAACATGTCAGTCACCATAAACAGCATTTTTAAAACCTCAGGTGTCCCCGTCTTCCATCACATGATTGTATCTTAGAAAGGCGAACAGGAAAAATCATAGCATTAAGCTGCATGTGTTGGGTCATCATTATTAAGTTACCCATTTCTCATGTCACAACCTAAGCACATTTTACTCCTCGCCCGATAATAAATAGGTGTTGTACCAACACCAACCAAAGTTTTCCCTTTCAAAAAATAAAAAACCGTATTTGAGAAAAAATAATCAAATTTTATGGGTTTTTTTCCTCTCATCTCAGACTTTTCATTTTGTGTCGCTAACCAACTCACCTACATTAACCCATTCCTGGGCAGAGTAAGACTGAGTCAGTAGCTTTCCTTGGCAAGGGTTAAGCCCATAGCACCCCAACCTGCACCGTTGCGAATGGCCTTACATACAAGTCTGAGCAAAAATATTTTCCAGTGAGGAAAACTTTTAAGTGAAAATGTTCAGGCAGAGGATGATTTATATCCGGATGCTTTTGGGAGACATGATATGGTAAAGGGTTAATATATGCACATGATACTGATAATTTATTCAAGGTGTTCCCTCGTGTATACACGTCTTCATGGAGAGTGTGTACAGACAAACAGTCTTCACTTTACTTCAAATTTCTTCTTGTAATTTACCTTTGAATTGTTAGTTCATGTTTCTCTCGCTAGATGTCCTTCCAGTATAAACAGGGCTCTCTTTTCTGGCTGTTCTCCTGCATGAAAAGACATTCACACTGACTTGCAGTTGAAAGCTAATTCATCAGGTTTTAGTTTAGTGGACATAAATTCAACATTTTAAAGAGTACTTAATAAATCTGTGTCAATTATTAATTCAAGAAAACATCAATATAGAAAGGTCCATCCATCTCTCCCCACAATAAGCCAAGTAGACATCTCAGCTGCACATGGCCAGTGAAGCCCAGCCTCAATCTGGGCCACGTCATTAGGGATAACTTACCCTCACTCAACGTGGAAATGTACAGAAGTCAACTTTAAATAAGGGTAAGAACTGCTGTGGGTGGAAGCTTGCCTTATATACTGGTTTCCCTGTGTTTGTTATTATCAATAGGCTGTAGCATTTTTTCACTAAAATTAGTAACCGGAAAAGGTGATTAAAAAAATGAGAATTTCGATTCTGGTCACCAGGTTGGCATGTGGAGTGAGGAAAGAAAGGTCACTTCCTGTCGCTTGTGACCTCTCTTCCAAACAGAGGCCAAGCTTCACTGGGCATGCCCAGCTGAGATGTCAACTTGGTTTAGGCTAGTTTAATCAGTTGTTAGACCGAAACACTAAATATGAATGCCATGTGTTAAATTATAGACATTTTTATAGACACAGAGGTGAATTTGTTCATAATATATTGTCCAAGAACATGTTGAAATCTTTGTCAATCCAGTAAAACAAATGACTGGGTTGACAGGAGGAGGAGATATCTGCATAATGCAGTAGTGTTGAGATGAGATAAATAGAAATTAAAAATTAAGGGAATTTTTTTCAGTGCTTAGGTTCTCAAGGAAAACAGTTTTTAAAATCATGCAAAAAAGTACAGCTTTGGAAAGTCTGATGAGTATGGTTGAAAAGTTCCTTGTCTTTTGAAGATCCAGCACGATGAAAATTTGTTTGTGTGGAAACGCACAGAATATGATTGAATGGGAACCTAAAGTAAGCCCCCAAACATGTACGTTCAAGTCTTCTTATATTCCGGTCTCCCCGTGTTTTTCAGGCACAGTACTTGGTGCTGTGATTATGGAGGGCTACTACGTCGTGTTCGACCGCGAGAACCATCGCATTGGGTTCGCCCAGACGACATGCACCAATCGAGATGCCAAAGCCAAGCCCTCGTACGTTCAGGGACCATACCATGTGAAAGGTATGTTGTGAAAACCCAGCTGTAAAGTGTGTCGAATCTTATTCAGCAAAAAAGCTTTGGCCCAAAGTGAATAGTGTGTTACCATCTCCTGCTCTGCGAGAGTAGGTCAAGGATTTTTTGTGTGCAAGCCATGCGAAAGGAGGTCTGTTGGCCCATGAGGTCCAATCCAACAGACATCATAATGTTTGTATTGGATTAACCCTTTCCACCTTGAATTCAGACACAGTCGGCAGCTTTCCTTGTCATGGGTTGAACACCAAGTGCCTAGCTGACTTGGATGGACATGGTTGTATTCAGACTGAAATGTACAGACCAAGGATTCACAAGCACATAATGTACTCCTGAAATATATATTTTTTTAAAATTGGTTTAAACATATTTATTTCAAAACTGAACTTGTGTTTGTGTTTAAAAACCAAAAAATGGAAAATAGGGCACCACCACATACGTTGCCCCTTGCATTTTTGTAAATTTTGCGATGAGGTTTGCAGGGTTCATTTCAAATTAACGTCTTTAGTGCCTTTGACAGCATACATGTGTTGCAGCAAGCACAGGTCTGCTGCATTTATGGCTGTTTCAACACTTTAAAAATTTGTTTAAATGCCTTACCCCTGTAATAAGATCAAGAAGACCTTCTAACATTAATCCCAATGACACGAAAACTGTTTAGAATGGGGGGGTCATTATTTACTGGGAGGGGCTCGGGATATTGGGATGGCGCATCATCATAGTTTTTGTGCCCCCCCCCCAAAAAAACCAAAAAAAACGACAAGAATTTGAAGGCCCCCCCTCAGCAAGTCTGCAGAATTATGTGCCCCTCCCCCAGCCTTATACTGGTCATTGTTGTATGACTTTGTTATAAACTGATTTCACAATTTGATGACACACACACACACACACACCCCTCGCCACGGGGGGGGGGAGGGCAATTTTATGACCCCCCTATTAGGAGCATGTGTAGTTTTGTGCCTCCCCATGATTGGGTGGAGAAATTTTGTGACACCCCCTCCCCCCCCCCCCAGTCAATAATGACCGCCCCCTAGGTCCTGCACAAAGTCACCCGTGCATGCATTCCAGATGGTTGCAACTTGAAGCAAAACGAATCAGCTTTTTAGCCTCCAGGTCATCATTGTACAACTCCAGCCACCGTGCATCTTCGGCATGGGCCAGGCTCGCCCAGGGACGTTTGGGGTCCACTTGCATAGATATACAGAGGACTTTACCTCTACTCCCTCCCCATCCAAAACTGGCCGGGTGCAAAATGGTGTCTGGTTCAGTGATTTTTTATTAATTTTGGTGTGAATGCAAAAGAATTTTGAGAATAGGAGGTGCTCATGTTTAACCATATGAACTGCAGGCCTGCTCCGGTCCCCTCAGTTGATAGGCAACAGAAGTGTGCCTCTTGCCATGATGAGGCCACTGGTACCAGTTATGTTACTCAACCATCCAGAAATAACATCTTTTGCGAAACAAAAGAAAACAATTTTTAAAAATATTTTTAGCATCTTGTATGTTTTAAAGCTTACTGAATGGGTTTTCTGAAGGTTTTTACTTTCTCAAGTTGTTACTTTTGTCACAGAAGTGCGCTCTATCCTGCTTGATACAGGAACATGCCCTCTTCCCAGTCAGTTTCCTTGCTGCTGCCTAGGTGGCAGCACCTCCTATCGTAGAGGGAGGGTGTCAGACCAACATGCTGCAGGACACCAGCTCGTTTGTGGGTGGATGTGGCACTTCCTGCCTGACCTGCCCATAGAGAAGCTGTTCACTAAGTATCAGTTCAGGGGGGAGAGGGTTAAGGGGCTTCACCCCAATGTACTGTGATACTCATGGGCTTGTAAGTGACTGCCATTGAGACTATCAGTGTGGAAAATCATTTGCAGTTAGTGTGGATTTGCAAATGTAATTTCACTCAAATGCTTACAGGTGTTTGAAAGAATATGTGGAAAATAAAATTTCCACAGAGTAAGCCTTGTATACAGCTAGCATGCTACATTTTTGTTGAAAGTTCAAAGTGTAAGAAAGAACTATCCCATGTCATTAAATCAGTATACTTCCCTGTTGGATATGCCTTATAATGTACCTGTGCTGTTATTACAGCTTTAGTTGTCCTTTTAATTCATAGCATACTGTAAATTCACTGGGGATTTTGGGAATTTGGTGTGTGCTTTTCCTTTTTTTTTTTTTTTTCTTCTTCTTTTTTAATGCAAGGTGATTGGTGCCAAAGGTTGCTGGTTCAAGACCTGGCACAAAACATATTAATATTATTGTATATTTACTTTTCACTTCTTTCGCTAATGACACAAAATCATGAAAATAAAAATGCAAGAAGATAATACTTCAACTTAGGTTAAAGGCAACTGCATCCAAAATAATGAACTTGAAAATGAACTACAGTTAAATGCCTAAAATGTGAAAACCGTGGAAATTTTTACATGTGAAATTATGTCTGTTTTAAAGTATTTGATTTTCCAATATTACAGGATAGTAAATATGAGTGACCAAATATTATGAAAATAAAAAGACGTCATGAGCAAAAAAGTGAAAATGTTGAAGGACATTTTGTCAGAGAATTACAAACTGGATTAATTTGATATGGTAGCAAAGGCTCATCAGGATGTGAACAGGAAAATGTTGGATCAAAACAGACCATCTTGTTCTGCATAGAATAACGTCTGGGTTGCATTTGCTTTCAGGAAACAACTATGACTGTGCCTACATAAAGAGCGGAAACAGCCAATCGGCACTAATGATCGTGGCCTATGTCATGGCGGGTATCTGTGGGGCATGCGTCATTCCGCTCATTTTGATGGTCATCCAGTGGCAATGGCATCGCTGTAGGAGGCCAAAGCAGGAAATATTCAGCACTCTTCTGAAAGATGAAGAAGAAAAGTGATAGCTATTGAATGTGTTACACCAAAATAAAGGAGGGGGGAAAAAAAGAAGAAAAAACTAGTGGCATATTGGCTGCACAAGTTAAACTTTCTGAGAATTGTTCCTGAGGATTTTTCCTCAGCCTTGAAAACTATATGATACAAAAACCAAGATTGCAATGTGTCATCATTAGCTGCAAAGTTGAAGATTAGTGGATTTAAGGTAACATTTGAAACAGCTCCATTCAGTGAAATTCACCAAATGATGCATAAGCACCTGCTTTTTAAGACAGCCCCTACCAGTAGCAAAAAGAGGAACTTGTAAATTTATGAAGAAACAGACACTGGTGATATGGTCTTAAAGGGATACGCAGTCTGTCAATAAAGGCGGTTTTCAGACCAGGTACATCAGTAACTGAACTACACAGTATTGGGTACAGAATCATCATCGCCAGTCTGGGACAGTTAAATATCTACAACGAGACATCAACGCTTGATTATTGATTGTGCTGTAGTGTTGTAGTAGATAATGCCATCACACGTTAATGATGACTTATGTGTTCATGATGACCACTCCACACATGTACGGTTTTTATGTGGACATTGTCCGCTGGACTTCCCAGTGTGAAGTGTCTGGTCACAGTTAGGGAATGTGTATTTTTCACTCAAAGTTCGTCCACCATCCGATTCAACTGAGATATCCGTCTCTGATTGAAAGCTCAGAATTTCTAGAATCAGGAATGCAGAACATTGCCTGAGCCAGAACGCTATTTTTGGAGAAAAAAAAATGCACATAACACCATACATACTGAAATGTTACCCTGGTTACCATGATTGCAATGTGGATACTAAAATGTTACCTTGGTTACCATGGTGGCAACATAGATGCTGAAGTTTTATCTTGGTTGTAATGATGGCAATGTGGGAGCTAATTGATGATTTATGATGTAAACGGATATTTTTTGTGGATCAATTTATTATTGGTGCTTCAGTGTACAGTCTAGATGCTGTTTGTTGGTACGTCCACAGACCCTTTTGTAACCATGGTAATACCAGCTGAATATCGCTATGGTAACATGCTTTCTTCTTGTTGTGGTAACACTGGATGTAACCACAGATAGTTGAATATACATGTCCAGAACAAAATTATCATGGATTTATCATGGAACAAAATAAGAATGAACAGAACCTGTCTTGGCAAGGATGGACATTGAGCACAAATATAATTTGAATCTTTTACAGTGGAACCTGTTTATTTTGACTTTTAGGGACTCCAAAAATTACCCTTACAGATGGTGAGCAGTTGTGCTATTTATAAAGTTTTAATGGAAGGTTTTAACTTTCTGTGCCCAAAGAGCTGGTATACCAGCCTGTTGAAACTCCACAGTTTGAGCAACTTTGCCTCAGAAAATCGTGCAATGGTGGAGAGATTGTATGCATCCTAGGCAGACCAAGCTCTGTATTATCTCTGGTACACTCTGTTTGCCCCAAACTATAAAGTTTTATTTGTAGCATGGTTAATAAAACTGCACTGTCACCCTTATCACAGACTGAAATACCTACCAGGAAGTTGATTATTATCACCGTGGCCACCGGCAGTATGCATGTCCAGCTGCACCATAGTCTGCTACCATGGTAACCAAAGTAGACCAATCAAAATTTGAGTTTCTTTTCCAGTGCTAAAACAGGGACCATGTTGTTACAGGGCAGACTGAGAGGAGCAGAGAAAACATGGAGATTGGTCTATAAAAATGTAGTAACTTAAAGGTCAAGGACAATACATGCATTCTTTATATTGTACCAATTTCAAAGCCCTGGGCTTGGGAAGGGGGTGTTGGGGGGTTGTACTGCCTTAAGAATTCTTGGAATAAAGGGCTTTGGGGAAACCATGGCTGGACTGAACCAATTTGGGCAGCGTTGGTGTGTGGGATCAGATCTTATCTCGAGAAACCAGCCTCTGGAATTTTCCAGTATCTGTACATAAGAACAACAGTTTAGTGACCAAATGACCATGAATCATGCAAGAAATACCAATTCATAGGCAGATATCCATAAATTAAGTCATGGATTTTTTTAAACACAGCTGTATGACAGTTTCTTGACAAAAGAAAAAAAATGCCCGTCAGGGCTGTATGGAGATTCTTTCAATGTACCAACAAAACAGAGTGACATTTATTCGTACCTGTATCAATTGCTCAAGATGAAATATTGCTTGTTGAGGGAAAAAAAATATCATTAGATGGGGTGTGGAAGATTGTAATGGTAGGAGCTTTTACCTGTACATAGATGTGGTCCTGCAATATTGGCAGTGACTTTATAGTCTTTAGTGCCCCCAGTCGCAGGGCCTTGACCACTGTTAACTTCATATCACAGACCACTACAAAGTACCATGCACTCAAGTCTTACCTTGAAATAACAGGCAGCCAAAATTTGCCATCAAGATGTCCAGCAAGTGTTCACTCATTATGGGTTTTGAAAGATGGTTAAAGAATTATTTTTAGGTTTGAAGTGTATGCACTCCCTCCTCACGCGGTAGGTGAAAGCTCAGACTTCTTTTGCAGACACTTGAATGGAATCTCTCTTTATAAGGAGTATAAATGCATAAATGCTAGCTAAATATACACAAATAATTGTATTTTTTTTACTTATTGGTATTGAATGAGTCCTGTTCTGTTCACTCCTATTGGCTACACGTTATACATGTAATGTACAGTTACTCTTTGATTTACAGTTTTGGCTAGCTACTGGGTGCTGGTGGGGGGGGGGGGATGCAGATTTAGTGAATTAATTGATGTATCAGTGGATTCAAAATTTTAACTAGATGTTTAACTGCCAACAGACATGTAGTGTATTAGAATAGCACATGCGTATGCAAGGACAGAACACAAGAAGAGGGAAGTTAAATTTTTGTGTTGAAAAGACCAGTGTTCTAAATAGACATGATAAGCATGGATTTATAGGTGAACGGGATGATTTATCTTTATATCTTGACTGCAAACCTGCTTTGTTAGTATGAATACTGTATATTGCAAGGCAGATTTTGTGTAGTTGTCACAGAAATTCACTTGATCATAGACAATTTGTTGTTGTCTAACCCCCCTGCCACTGGATCAAAGAGTTGTCTATTGAAAGGCAAGGTCCCCCTGTGTAGTTCTTTGTGTACATTGTGTATGTCCAGTGAGTTCAGTGATTCCTGGCTGGTTGATGTCCAGTGAGCTGCGTGATCCCACACTGTGGGGTGTCCAGTGAGTTACATGATCCCACACTGGGGGGTATCCAGTGAGTCATATGATCCTACTCTGTGGGGAGTCTGGGGAGTCCAGTGAGTCACATGATCCCACACTGGGGGGTATCCAGTGAGTCATATGATCCTACTCTGTGGGGAGTCCAGTGAGTCACATGATCCCACACTGGGAGGTCCAGTGGGTCACATGATCTTACACTGTGGGTAGTCCAGTGAATCACAATCCCACACTGGGGGGAGTGTCCAGTGAGTCGCATGATCCCACACTGGGGGGGGGGGGGTCCAGTGAGTCGCATGATCCTACACTGTGGGGAGTCCAATGAATCACAAGATCCCACACTGGGAGGTGTCCAGTGAGTCACATAATCCCACACTGCTTATCATCATGTCAACACAAAAACTACCAATGAAAGTCCTTGGCTTTTCTCAATTTTTGTTGCAAGACAAGTGGTCATCAAGTTCATGGTGGTTAAGTGCTGTTTTACAACAGTAAGCCAGAATATCTTTTAACAATGGATGATTAAATGTCAAATACAGTAAAACAGTTCCCACATATCATTCGAAGACAATTTGTGGCTTTGGTCACTTGCAGTTTTTTTGTGTTTTTTTTCTCTTATCAATAATTAGAGTTTGATGATATTATTTTATCTTTACAAATATGTATTTGTCATGGTGCTGTGTTGCAGACGCCTTAACGTCATTATATGTTGATGTGTTCAGGTAAACAAACAAACAAAAGTGTGTATTTTTCTATTGCAGAATGTGCAATGGTTGTTTGTGGGCCTAAGTGTGCACGCACCTTACCTGCCATGCAAAATAATGCTCTACGGTTGTAAAACTGCAACAGAATGTAACATGTTTATCTTTGTTTTATTTTATTTTATCTCACTTTGTGTTAGAATGCAATTATGCCAAAGCTTGGGTCTGGGCTCTGAAATGCAGTTGAATCTGTGTGGTTGACAGATGCATATATTTACAGAAAAACTATAGTATTGTAGCATTTATTTCTGGGATATGTCAAAATATATACACACACAAAGAAGTTGTAATATAAAAGAATTACTTGGTAAATGGGAGATCACCATATAGTTCAGCAAGTTAAACATATTCCGTCACAACGTGGGTGCATGTTTCATTATTTTGTCCGCGCATGGAGTCTGCAATATGTTAATATATAGAGTGTTTAATATTATTGGGCGAGTAGTTTCAGACTTCAAAATGGTATTTTTACGTTCGGTGTTGCAGCAATGCAAGAGCTTTGCTTCTAACAGTCTGGACAGGGGAGTCTCTGCCCAGATCAAGATCCACAAGCAGATCATGTCCATTAAAGCCAGGCAGCCTTAATTATATCCTCAAAGATATGGTGTGAAATTGGGGTTGTTAGTGTCCCAGTGGATCTGATCAAAGCCAGTATTATTTGTGAGGAACTTATTGCCAAAGGGTTAAACTGCTGTGTTGTACCATAGGGTAACTACCAGGGTTGAATTTAATGAACATAGGATAGCCTAGGACACATTTCTGACATTTGAGTGTGACGCTGAATAATAAATTTCCCAGAGGAGTAAATATTCATGATTTTTAACCTGGAGCAGTTCCATTCAGGAATGTTGGACTCCGGTTTTTATTTCAATCTTATTACTTTTTTTTTTTTTTTTTCAGTAAAGAGTCCAACATGGGGATCAGTGGGGAAAAATACTCTGTACATTCTATTGTGGTACCAGTTGAGGAAAACAGATGTACTGGAATATCAATGACGATATACTATCCCCTGAGCATAAGGAGGGAGACGTTGTCATGGTGATTGTAACCAGTCATTTATGCCCTGTGTAACCAAGATTTTTTAGTCTCTCTATTCATGACATGTTTGTTTGAGTGTTGCTGCTTCTGTGCATGTATCGAGGACAGATATATGTAGTTTTAGGAATCTCTACATGAGTAAAATACTATTTTAGACAGCTGAGGATTATTCAGATGTACCAGCATGTGGTTACTATTCATATATATATACATATGTGTACAAAGGTTGTCAGTTATATTAATAGATGGCCTGAATTATGTTTTGTTTAATGCAGTGGATGTGCAGAGTGTTTTAGTTTTCAATTTATAAACTTGTCTTCATTGTATGATATCCTATGCAGCCAAAATTTCTGTGCGCAAAGTGTGAATAGTTGCCTGCTTAGCAGAGCCAATATACATGAGTACTGGCCCAGGACAAGTGAAATTCTTATCAGAGCAAGGTAAAAATAACAAAGCACTTCCCATGGGGCCACCAAAAGCTGCTTTAAAAAACAAGATTTCAGTGGATGGAAAAGTGAGTTACAATAAGAGGCAGGTGAAATATCAAAATGGCTTGCCAAGAGGGCAAGCACAGAAAGGGGAAATTGGTGAATCCTGCAACTTCAGTTCAAAAAAAAGACAGACCGTTGTGTGCTTAACAGGCAAGTGGGAAATACATGTAATCCTCATGATCAGGCAAGTTGTCAGCAGTGCAGGCAAGCATACATTTATAATACTATAGATAAGTGCTGCATTAATTGTATCTACCGTCCCTCCCCAGCTGAAGGGCGTAGGGATTTATAAGGGGTAATACATCATGTATGTGGATTGCTAGATCTGAAAAAGTGTGAAGAACCTAAACCAGCCAAGTGCCTATATAGTTAAATGCACCAATTTAGATATAAGGTACAGTGGTCCCCCTCTTATAAAGCCCCTCTCACCAGAGGCCATCCCTCTTGAAAGGCCAACATGGTTTTGCAGAAAGTATGATATTTCCGTTATATTCTCCGCCCTCAAGAGAGCCCACCCCTCTTATAAGGCCACTTTTTGGTTGCATTTGGGGTGGCCTTATAAGAGGGAGTCCACTGTAGTGTTAATGTTATTCAGTTGTTGATAGCTGAAACCAATTCAGTAAAACCTGTCTTGAAAGACCACCCTTAGGGATGGCCAAATAGTGGTTCCAAAACAGGTGGTCTTTCTTAGGAGGTAAATAAATGATATGAAAAATACCAAGCAAACAATATGCTGTAAAGGCGGCCATGTAAAGGAAGTGATCTCATTAGAGTGGTTCACAGGCACAATTGTACACCAGTATACATTGTACGGCCAAGCCTTTCTTAAAAGATCACCCCTTGGGGATGGCAAGTCTGGTCTTTTAAGACAGGTGGTCTCACCGAGGGAGTAGAAATGATCCAAAAAGTCCACCTCAATGGATGACCAAATTGGGGGTCTGTCAAGACGGATAGTCTTTCACTGGAGGTGCAAATAAGATGAAAAGTGTTAAAGCAAACGATCCTAAGAAGGTGGTCTTTCCAGACAGGTGGTCTCATTCCTGTGGTCCATCCGAGACCAGGATCACTGTACTAGCAAAGTATCCTGAAAAAATGGGTTTTCAAGGCAGGTGGTCCCAAAAGACAGGGACCACTGTAAATAAAATACTGAAATGATGACAAGTTGTACATGAAGCACCCGAGGGGAGGCAAAGAATGACTGAAACCGGGGATGTGAAAGTTCAATACTGTGCCATCATCCACCATTTTGGCATCCGGCAAGGGGTGCTAGCAATGTGTCCTTTTGTCATGGTAGTAGTTGTCATCCCATATAAGACTCTCTCTCTCTCTCTCTCTCTCTCTCTCTCTCTCTCTCTCTCTCTCTCTCTCTCTCTCTCTCTCTCTCTCTCTTTCTCTTTCTCTCTCTCTCTCTCTCTCTCTCTCTCTCTCTCTCACACACACACACACACACACACACACACACACACACACACACACACACACACACAGCACAGCACAGCACAGCACAGCACAGCACATTATTACAGGTTCACCCTTGGCCCTTAAACTGGCCAAAACTGACTGGTGATCAAACGTCATCTGATTCTTGATTTGTAATTGACTGATTTCAACAGCAATAAGAGACAGCTTGAATGAGAATTGTACATGAGACTTATCAAGATAACATGCCCCAGGTCAACAGCTTTCCTCGGCGGGTGCTCAGTGCAGAACTCATGCCAAACAAAGCTATTGATGTAGTGGTAATTCAAGGGGAGAGAGTTAAATTTTACTTTTAGGCGTGATTGAAATGGGTGATGGAGATAGTGAATTTAGCAAGAGAGGCATATACTTTGTTTTAAAGAGGGTTTAACCCCTCCCCCCTCCCTCCTTGAATTAACAAGTCTGCACCTTTAAGACTCATTCACTATATTTGGAGGGGTGGCTTGGCCACTAAGCTCCCAACCCACTCCCATGAAAGCTGTAGGCTGGGACTGCTAACCTGATGCTCATCTAAAACTCTCATTGAAATTCTTTGCCGTTTACACTAAAATCAACCAAAAGAAACGCCATTTAAGCAGACCCGAGTGTCCCACCAGCCAGGTTTGAGCAGTTTAAATGGCGAAGAGTTAAATATGAACCAAGTGGAGTATAGTCATTGTGTTTTGTAAGGACATGTCATAGTTTTGATATAAACAGGGCAGTATGGACATAGTCTTGCCTGCTTGAGCTAGGTTTAACTTGTGCATACATGTGCATCATTTAGCAGACAAATCTGTCAAATCAATATATGTTATTTATTGCCAAAGAGTTTCGTGTTTTATGACATTGTCAGTAGTATGCACAATGTTTGGAACTTTATTCCCAGTATATTGTATTTAACAGTGCTTGCATTTAATGTGAGTCATGTAACAACAAATTATAAATCTCTTCTATTTCATCTTTTGCGCCCCACACTGTCATGATTTTTTCACAAAAAAAAAAACAAAACAAACATTGTGTATTCGCCGTCCTCATAATTGATAACGTACATGTAGTGCCAGCCACATTAAGAAGTCATGACATCCATATTTCATGCTCAAGGGTGATGAAAAATAAACTCTTATCTATTTTGCTGCAGAAGTACTGTGTGTGGGGCTGACATTATTAACTCTTACAGAGCCAATTTAGAGACTGAGTCAACAGCTTTCCTTGGGGCACTTTCCGCGCAACGTGCGGAAAGTGCCCCAAGGAAAGCTGTTGACCTGGACCAAATTTTTCACTGGGAACATAGGCATGCTGGTACTTGAATGAAAGGTCTTTTAATGAGGAATATGAATCTGGAATCATTACAGTAATCCAGCTTCATCAGCACAGCTTAAGCCGTGACTGGCACTCAAAGGGTTAAGATATCTAGAATGGACTTCAAGGTAATAATTGCTTTTGTTTGTGCTATCTGTTGTACATTTCTTCATCGGCAGGGTGATCTGCATCATACCGTAAAAGACGATGTACACCATGTCTTACGGTATCATATTCTGTGCTTTGAAACTTACTGTCTGGTGTTTAATTTTTTACTTACTTACGAACGACAAGTCGTGATGATGGTATTACTTTCAGACTTTTATTCAATGACGATATTTTTATTCTTATCAAATGACGTATCACTGAACCACATTTGTCTGTTTTGCCATTTCCCACTGAAGCAGTTTCCATCTTGATTGTCAAACACAATCGTTAGGAGTAAGAGTTTCACAGGCAATTTTACAAATCTTGGGCAAGTCTTAGGGAAGTCTGTATGCTTTGGTTAAAAGTAACAAACGGCTTCACTTTTCCAACATTTTTTACGAAAAGGGCATATATGCTATGAACCTGATGAAGTACATCTAAAAAATGTCATGTGTCTATGTGGACACACAAACGCCCAAAAATTTGGATTTTTGTTAAGCAAAAAAGAAAAAACTGTCTTCATCAAAGCGGTGAATGAAAATTATTCATCTTTGTGCTAAATATTATTTGTCAGATAAAGCAAATGAATCCACTAAACTTCACAATCAGTCCCTAGTTTGTCTGCAGTGGAACCATACACGGCGTCTTCAGTTGGCGTTATTCTGTGTCAAGACTAAATATCAGGAACTAATTTTTGCATGGCCCCTATAGATCCTTTAGCCAAACCAGATAGCAAAAGAAAACAGGTATATCTTTTAAGATTTTTGGAAGCAAGTGTCACCTACTCCTCGAAGTTGGTGGTGTCCAAAATACATCAGCTGCATATGTGTCAGGGCTGTCTTTTGCAAGGAGTGAGAAAAGGAAACATGGCTCATTTTTATGGGACCGTTTTATTAAAATTCTGAGCAGGTCAAATGTATCACTTCAAATTCACCTGGTGGCTTAAAAGCTAATAAACTTGACTGATCCGCTTTAGTGACCATAATGGGTATGAATACTTTTCAGTAAAATTTCCGTAGCATATCCATGAAAGTGTAGGTTTTTTTTGTATCCAAATGGCCTAAATTTTCTTAAAATTTCCCCAACAAAGATCAAACTTTTATTGTGGGGGCACTTTTGACACAAATATTTGGCCAGATGTTTTGCTAATCTGGTTAAAAATTCTCCACAAATAAATACATTAAAATATACCACAGTGAAATGTTCATTTCATAAGGTTCGTGATGTACACACGTACCAAAATTAAAGTACCTCCTTCCCCCATGGGGGTGGTGGTGCTGACTCGACATACATGCAGATTATGTGGGAAGTACAGAGGCATAGCTATATTCTTGGCAGACTTTGTGGAAGCTTGAAATTACACTTGGAATTTGTGTTGGATTTCCTTACACAGCAGTGGTCCGTCTCATATTGAATTACCTTTTTTTATGGATGTGAAGTAAATGTCCCTACCTTGACTGCTAAATGTGTAAATAAATCATGTTCAGTATGTATAACACAAGAGTGCTGTGTTGTTGCTTTTTTACAATATCACTGGGCTATGACATTCTGATTTGTGTATTCATCATTCTGACACACTTTGGTCCGCCTGGGTTAGTGCTGCCGAAAAATCGACACAAATTTTGAAGCCTGGGCCCACATGAGCGTAACTGTGCTATTCTGAATTTGATCGTCTTTTGGTTGTAGCATTGACATAGCCCCCCCCCCCCCCTCTACTGTGCGAAAACTTGTCTTAAAACTGTGGCCATGTTTCTAGACTGTAACGGGGATACCACTTCCCCACGTCAATTTGTATACCCAAAATGTAACACTGATCTGTTCTGTTTCCATGCGAAATTGGTGTTCAAAATTACCCCCCCCCCCCTCCTCAATTTTGCAATGGCACCAAAATGACCTTAGTTTCTTGCCTGCCTGTTGTAACAATGAACCCAACCCCAACCCCAGCTTCCGGCCCCAGGACCCCTCAATATGAGACCTTCATATTAATTTCCCGCCACAAAACACGGGCATCACAACACTCAATCTGAGAGGACACCCCGGCATAGGCCTATATCGCCGTCACAAAACAGGGCTAGATATCCCTTTCTCACAAAATTTGTGTCATAGAGATATTTAAAGTTTACAAATATCAATGTCGCATTCATTTAGTGCTTCCTAAATTGTTTTTAAGTATACTCTTCCATCTGCCTGTACTACTTATTCTTGATTTCCAAAATATAAGCAATATCCCGCTTCTCCGCAAGCAGCGGCCGGTTTCTCGCCAGAAGGAGACTAAGGTTACTAAGACAACCAGATTGATACCGGGTAAGGATATGCTGCCATAAGCCTCAAGCACTCGGAGTGATCCGCCGCGGGAACGAGGCCAGTCTGCTGACTCGTCTCCTCCACTTGGCTGGGTTAACCATTGTACCAAACACAGGGATTTGCATCAGAAAAATAAAAGTGTGTCAATATAAATTATTAGGGATTTGCATCAGAAAAATAAAAGTGTGTCAATATAAATTATTGTTGTTTGTCTTGCTCTCTGATCGAGGGCGCCGGACTGAGGGCGCGAGTCACTTTAGACTAGTGACGAGAAGGGGACAAACGAGATATGCCGCCTCCGCGTCTCTTTTCCAGATTAAATCGCTTTTGTCCGCTGCATACATATAATCTTTACCTCCAGTTGTTCCTAAGAACCTACTTCGTCGATTGCAACGCAACAATCGCTCCACTAGCAACAACGTACCGTTTTTTTCACCTTTATTCTCAACTCTTCAAATAAGTCAGTCTTCATTGTACGGAAATGACCTTTGACTGACCCCCAACGGCACTTCGAGGATTACTGGCCTCTCATTGGCCAAGCTATTCCCGGTAAATTAAATTAATATATTGTTCAGTCAAGACATTTATGTTTTACTTATATGTCAAACTGCTTTAATAATATTGCAAGAATTTATCTGTAAAATGCTTTATGAGCGGAGATATGTTGCATTATTTTCTGAATAGTTTTGTTAAAATTCCAAACACAAGTCTGTGACGTCACGCAAAGTGAAACTTGGCGGTATTTTTAACCTGACGGCAGGGAAGTCGAATGAATGCAGAAGTAGCATCACTATGGGTGGAGAATATGCTACAAACTGGTTAGTAGGCCTATTTACTCAATGTCAACGAATGATTACAAACCACTGTGGAAAGAAAACTACAATATCATACATTGATCTTTCAAAGAAAATAAATATGAAAAAATTGAACAGAAATTGGGGAATGCTGTATTGTGGACTGTCAATCAAGATATTGGGAGCTATAACTTATAAGCTGCGATTAACTGTAACATTAGCACTTTCATTCTTTAAACATAAATGTCTGGACTGAACAATATATTAATTTAATTTACCCGGAATAGCTTGGCCAATGAGAGGCCATTAATCCTCGAAGTGCCGTTTGGGGTCAGTCAAAGGTCATTTCCGTACAATGAAGACTGCCTTATTTGAAGAGTTGAGAATAAAGGTGAAAAACAACCGGTACGTTGTTGCTAGTGGAGCGATTGTTGCGTTGCAATCGACGAAGTAGGTTCTAAGGAACAACTGGAGGTAAAGATTATATGTATGCAGCGGACAAAAGCGATTTAATCGGGAAAAGATGCGCGGAGGCGGCATATCTCGTTTGTCCCCTTCTCGTCACTAAAGTGACCCGCGCCCTCAGTCCGGCGCCCTCGATCAGAGAGCAAGACAAACTACGATAATTTATATTGACACACTTTTATTTTTCTGATGCAAATCCCTGTGGTACCAAACTTTTCCGGACCGTAATCCCATTGTTGGCCTCATTGTCCAATCAGCAAGTGGCCGAGTCTGGCCCACGCCTGCGGATGCTACGGCTATCAAACGCTAGTGATTACAGCATGGATTGTGCTGAACAGTGCATATATTTTACCTAAAATGTCCCATCAGTTGTGAAACGTATATTTTTAATTTGCGGACAGTATGATGTTTCATTAAATCCAAGTACATCCTGTGTTTTACTTTCTGATCCTTCCGCGTGTAATCCGGCCACTGTGGTCGAGCACATAATGTAAACAAAGCAGGGTGCGCTTCCCGAAGTGAACCGCATAAACCCGAGTCCAATGAACTGGTCTATTGTGGCGGGAAATTAATATGCAAGCCTCATATTGCCCCAAGTAAAATGAAGTTCAGCCAAAAGCATGGAGCAACAATCAAGATTGTAGCTCCAAGGGCAAAGCTAAGGATATGCTGCCATAAGCCTCAAAGATATTTATTTTGAGCCAAATATACGAAGATTTTTCTCATATCTGTGTGCCAACATAGAAGTTTTGTTTTTGTTGGGTTTCTTTCTTTCTTCTTTACCAGCAAATTTGGTTGACAGTTTTCTCAGATGCTACTGTACCTAGAAACTCTTAACTTGGCATGATTGCACCTCTACATATTAAGCCTTGTCTTTTGACATGATAACTGCACTGCATTTAGTTCATATCATAAGGAAAAGACAAATCTTCTCAACTTTAAAATCCATTAGAAAACTATGGCCAGGAAAAAACACCCTGACAAATCAAAATGCATATAAACTTTCAAGACAATCAGAAATCTGTGACTACACATGCAGCTTGGCTCAGCGTTTGCGCCCATTCAGTGCTACAGGTTGCTTGCAATGATGTTTATATGTGCATTCATTATAATGCCACCACAGGCATACCATGTACACTGCTTTGGTTCAGCATTTGACTCCTTGGGCTAGTACCTCCAGGTGTCCAGTTGCCGAGGTCTTTCAGCCATGTGGCTGAAAGACAGAGCACCAGGACTGTACAAGGCTCTTTTAAGATTAGCGAACATTTTGAAATTAGACCGATCTGATTTTTTTTTTTCAATCTTGCATATCTTCAAAATTATTATAGGTAGGCCTAGAGGTGTCGTTTTGACTTCAATTTATAGGTTCGTGCTGGAGGTACATCCAGTGAACCACAAGCAAAAGCTGTAGAACTTTGATTTATGCTAATTAGAGGCACTTGAAAAATTTAAATGTTGAATATTTTCAAAACTATTACAGGAAAATGCGCCATTCCAACTTAAATTTATAGATTTGTGCTGTAGGCACATCCAATATACCACAAGCAAATATTGTAGAATTTTGTAGAATTTTAATTTATGCTAATTAGGGGCACTTGAAAAGTTAACTATTGAAGATCTTCAAAACTATTCCAATTAACAAAATACTAATGTTTCAACCTTCATTTGGCTAAAGGGAATTTGCAAATGGCTTATTTATTTTAACATGAATTATATAAGAGTTACGTCAAGTTCTACAGTGATTACTTTTCATTTCCCCCAATTATCTACAAATTTTGAATGCCTAGATCTGTCCCTGTACCATTCCAACTTCAGTATATAGCGGGTTTGTGCAGCAACCACAAACAAAGGTTGTACAATTGTAATCTTAATAAACGCACACTGAGCTGTAAAAATCATCCACAAATGCTTTAAAAACGTAGATCCTACTTGAAATGACAAATTTTGCCACTCGTTTGAAAAACTATGAGATATTTTGGAGGTTCTTTCTTTAAAAAAAAAAATGAAGGGGTGCACTTATCAGGGAGTGTGCGCTTATTAAGATGAATACGGTAATGCCGGCATGCTAATCATGGGCATTTAAAAAGTTTAACTGTTGAATATCTTCAAAAATATTCATAGGAAGGGGTGTTATACCACCTTCAATTTGCACGTTTGTGCTATATAGGCCTACGTAGGCACATACATCCAATGAGGCACAAACAAAAGTTGTAGAACTTTTTTGCATTTTGATGCGTTATTAAAACTTACCCTAACAGTTGAACAATAACACTTTGTTTCCAGTGATTGTAAATTGTTGTAAATCAAAATGTCATTTGATGACATTTTTGTAGCGTGATTCGCTGGGGGGGGGAGGTAAGTGTATATTGCTTTTTATGCTTTATAATATTCGCTACAAAAGCTGTACGCTTGTTTTGCTGATTCCACAAAACCGTGAAATAACAAAAAAGTAGACCTATAAGTATTTTAACAGTGTTAGAATACGAATCTTGTCCAAAATAGTGACATTAACACTACAGTGGAAGGTCAAAAAGAAGAAAATCGTAAAAATTTGAACACATTAAAGTAAAGCGATTTGCAGTATTTAAACGTGAATCATAATTGAAATTTGGGCCGTGAGAGATTTTTTTTTTTTTTTTTTTTTTTTTTTTTTTGATGTTGACATGCTTAACCTCCTCTTCTCCAAGTTCTTGGAAGCCCGTATCTCATCCTGGCGTCAGTCGGAGTTCATATAGTCAGCCACGGGCTATTTCTGATTCATTGAAAATTTTCACTGGCCGATCGAACGCATCAGTTCATCGCATGACAAGATGTACGTGAGCTAAAGTCTCGCAAGAGAGTGGATGCTGTCGATCACACCACCACACAGCCCATGTGGTTTTACCTTGTATGCGTGCGCACCTTCATGTTACTACTTCCCGTTGAGAGCACGCGTGGCCACGGCGATATGAAACAGTAACTGTCAGTGGATTCTGGCACAGGACGCCTGAAATATTTTTGGGACCTGCCTATTGGTGAAAATACTGTAATACATATTACAGTTTCATATTTCGGTAAGCAATCGGTAAATATAATTTTTTTACCTGGGTATCAGCAGACTGACTGGGCACTCGCAGGCACGTGTGTCAGTACGCGTCTGCTGTTAGTGCCAATCACCAGCAAGGCGGCAAGACACGCACGACATGTGTGTCCTCATTTGACCCTCTGTCCGGTTTGTAAAATTGTGCCCGCGTAAATATTGTCACATTGGGCTACTGATTATAAATTTGAATAAACACGACATTTTGTATATGTCAAGGTCAACGTTTTGACATTTGATTTTGTTTGCCTTGCTGCATGATTGGGAAGGTTGCACAGCCACAGGTAACCACTAACCAAGTTACCGGTAACTGCCAGCTGCCACTGTCAGGTCGTCTCGACAGTTGGCCGCTCGTTATTGTCAGACCAGTACTGGGCTGTAAAAAGTGAGACAGGATTCGTCGTATTGCCGTCAAGTAATTTGGACCAGGCCCGTAGTCAGACTTTGATTATGGGGGTATCTTCGTTCCAAAGATTTGGACCTTGTTCAGTTTTCTCTATACTGGCTAACCATACTCTAAAGTTACAAATTCATTGATGCATGTGCTACATGTGTGCTATATCATGTCATGAATATATACATGTACATGCTAGTGCATACATATGCATATATACAACGATCCTGTATTCAATTTGTGTATATATGTGTGTATATATATATATACAAATACACATATACATGTATATACATATATATATATACATATATATATATATATATATATATATATATATATATATATATATATATATATATAAATTAATGTACATGTCAGATGGTGGGTATCAATTTTTACAAGCAGGCCTACACGCTAAGCTATAAATTGAATGAAATATTGACCTTTTATACCTTAAGCTTATTTCTCATTAAAAATTTTACAGGTCATCGTATACTCTCACATACATTATACGATATTATCATATACAACAGCTGCAGTGCTGTGGCCTTCAATTTAAAGTTGGTCAGGCCAGATTCAGAAATTTCAAAATTCTAAGCAAATTTCTGTATATTAACATAGTTTTGGTGATAGTAGACCTAAATGTTGGTCGGACCAATCGGACCCCAAGGCTACGGCCTTGCAGCTGTCAGGCAAATATGATATCTGGAATAAACCAACAAGACATTCGTAGCATTAAAAATTCCTTCACTTTCAGATCCTGAAAAAGGTTTCACAATATGACATGATAGATATATATACATTTTTGTTTGAAACTGAACGTGATTTTATTTTTTGAATATGAAAGGTGGCTTGTGTTGGCAAATCAAGAAAAGTGTATAAACTGCAAATTTTCGTGTTAAGAGAGAATGTTAAAAGTAGCTATGTTTTTATTTAATGGTGAGAAGACCATCAGGAAAAAATATGGTCCTGATTTGATTAGCCTTTAATTATGAATGTAGTCGAGCTATGCCCCAGTAAAGTAAGCAGACTATGACCTTTCATGCTGCATGAACTGAAATGTATAAGCAAAGTATGTATGGCCATGATCAATATATTATAAAACAAGCTAAAATAGCTCCCTTTGGTTTACATTGTTGTATAAACAACGACTTCTTTGATCAGAAATTACAATGTAATATAGCACAAACATACAAATGTGTAAATAATGTCAGAATGGTTAATTTTATCAAACTGCAAACTGTTTTCAGATAATTATCAAGGAACATATGTGGATGAAAAGGCGTCCTCTAGAAGTTTTTTTCTGTGTCTGTTTTGCAGTAATGTTACTTCAAAGTTGATGTCACTGTACATTTTGGGTTTGTTAGATTCAGCCTTGAAATTCCAAAAACAAACACAAATTAAGAAAATCTGTGGGATGCTTTTTATGCATACGTGTTAGGAGCAATGCAGTGAAAAGAGTACAGAATTTGGGTGAATGGTAACAAATTATTTCCACATTTTTGCATACCGATGTCACATTTTAAGTTTAGATCAAAGCAGATTTTTGTCATCAATTAAAAGGAAGGGGTCATACTTTTGTATTATTCATGATCTGTTGATCATGGCCTTTGCAACAATGAACCCTGTGTTTATGTATATTTTAATTTTTAACTTCATGGAGTCAGACAGAGGATAGTAGACTTATTTTACTGGTGCACAGTTCGATTATATTTTTGCGGTTTACCTTGGCGTGGCTCGACTACCTTAAAACTAGTCTTCACGGGGTTACAGCTCTGCAAAACTCGTAACACTCTTATTACTTTACGAGGTATAACATAATGAGATATGATGTGAACTCATTTTAGCTGGTTAATCAAATAAACTGTTCTGTGTGAACGTGGACCTTTTACAAAGCTGACAGCTATCTTAACATAGGCCTACTTGGAAAACGAAATCTGTAATATAATAAAAGTTTTTAAAAAATGCACTTTTTGAATTTAAACGCTTCATATTTTTCTAGGTATTTCCAGTCTTTCCATTACTTCCTTCAATGTGCTTGTGGGTTTGTTGTTGTTTTTTTTTTTGTTTTTTTTTTTTTTTTTTTTTTGTTGTTTTTGTTTTTGTTTTGTTTTTGTTTTTGTTTTGTTTTGTTTTTTTTCTTTTTTATTTTATTCATTATTGTATTTGTTGATTTTCTATTAAATTGTTTCTTTGCTGCAGTCTTCCAGTCAGACCGACATGCAAATAATACTGCTTCGGTGAAAGTGACGCAATTTAATGTGTACCTGAAGTTGCTTGAAACATATCGAAAGGGTCCAATATTGGATAAATTAAGGTTAAAAAGGTCCGGTATTGCTGAACCAAGTTTCGTCATAAAACTTATGGGCCCAATATCATTGTTTTTGTTTTTGTTTTGTTTTGTTTTTTTCTTTTTTATTTTATTCATTATTGTATTTGTTGATTTTCTATTAAATTGTTTCTTTGCTGCAGTCTTCCAGTCAGACCGACATGCAAATAATACTGCTTCGGTGAAAGTGACGCAATTTAATGTGTACCTGAAGTTGCTTGAAACATATCGAAAGGGTCCAATATTGGATAAATTAAGGTTAAAAAGGTCCGGTATTGCTGAACCAAGTTTCGTCATAAAACTTATGGGCCCAATATCAAAGAACCAAGTTTTGACATAACAAATATTGAATGTAAAACAGCTCTTTTTCATTCCTTCAGTAAAAGAAATTTACTCATTCAGTTCTGTCTCAAAGAGCATTTCTGAAGCTTGATTTGATGTATTAACAAAACGACAACACATGAAATAAAGGTCCAAGGAAAACGGTTGGAAACAACGTAAAATGTCCAACCTTTTTCTCTCAATGGTGGGATATTTTTACCATCAATTTGATGCTTTCCAATAGGAAGAGTCTTATGCGAACATGGACCTTAAATAGGTCTTGACATACTGAAAAACTGAAAATTGTAAAATGATTTTTTTTTTCGTTCTTTGAAAGTGCTATAAGCAAGCAAAATAAGTAGAGTATAGGGCCTCCTCTTGGTTGAGTGAATTATTGTGCGGACCTCATGCAGAGAATAAATATCATTTTAAAGAGATACATTCCTTTCCGTTTTTGTTTTGTTTCATTTGGTGCATATTACTGGACCTTTTGGTGCTGATGGGGGTATCGATCGCCGCCCCCACCCCCACCCCCTTGTTGCGAGCCTGCAGAGTTCATAACTACTTCAATTAGGTGTGAGAGTGAGAGGCCTCTCTGTGCAGTTCGTTATTTTATATTAATTTTTAAAATACATAAATTCATAATTTATATCGTCTGTTTTGTTTATAATGTCTAATAATTTCTGATTCCGGCGCTTCCAAAAGTAACTTGTCTCTCCGTATGGCTGAAAGTCCCAAAGGCTGCGCAGTCACTTTCTAAAAGAGCTGATTGTTGGTGCACACACCCCATTTTCTGGAAAACTGGAACTGGCTGCCACCGCTCTAACTGAGAAACAAATTTCCGCAAGTCATGTTTTGGTGTTTCCAATTTGAACGGATGACCTCTGGTGGAGATATTTGTACGATGTGCTCTGGTGGAGATATTTGTACGATGTGCTCTGGTGGAGATATTTGTACTTAATTTCAGTAAACCAAATCGGGGCTTGAAATTTATTTTTTTAAACACCAACCAAAACAACAAATCAGACAGGCACTTGTTCCGTTCTCATTGAAAACATATATTGTAACTAGAAAAGAAAGATTTGCTTGAAAGTAAATCTGTCTGTGTGTTTGAAAAAATTGCACAATTACAAAAATATGCAGTGTTGCAACACTTACAATTTGGGTCCAACATGAATAAAATTGGATGGAAAGTGACGAAATTATGGCTAGATGAAACATTCAAAAGGCAAAATGACCTTGACCTTTAGAGGTCAAATGAAATGAAAATATCTGAATATCAGAAGATATTAGAATTTGCCTGTAAAAAGTATTCTTTATTTCCAAAATATCAGCAACATCCCGCCTGCCCATATGTAGCTACAATTTGTGTCCAACATGATCAAAATTGGATGATAATTGGCCGAGTTATAGGTGGATGAAAATTTCAATCGACAAAATGACCTTGACCTTTGACCTCTGCAGGTCACATATACATTACAAAAATGTGCAGTGTTTCAATATACACATTTTGAGCTCAACATGATTAAAATTGGATTAAAAGTGACCGAGTTATGGCTAGATAATTATATTTCAAAGGTCCAAATGACCTCGATCTTTGACCTCTTGAGGGCACATGTAAATTTTAAAAATGTGCAGTGTTACAGTAGCTACAATTTGTGTCCAACATGATCAAAATTGGATGATAATTGACCTAGTTATAGCTACATGAATATTTCAAATGGCAAAATGACCTTGACCTTTTACCTTTAGAGGTCACATGTAAATGACAAAAAGGTGCAGTGTTACAGTAGCTACAATTTGGTGGCCAACATGATCAAAATTGGATGGAAATTGACTGAGTTATGGCTGGATGAATATTTCAATCGTACAAATGATTTTGACCTTTAGAGGTCACATGTAAATTACAAAAATGTGCAGTGTTACAATATCTACAATTTGGGTCTAACATCAAAATCGGATGAATACTTTGGAAGCCAGAAGCAATTGAATTTTTTTAATTGCCCTAATTTGCATAATTTTCAAAATCTTGACTATTCAGAACGATATGCAAAACTTCACTGCAGGTGCTATAGGCACGCAAAGTTTGAAGTTTCTAGCTTGCACGGCGTCTGAGTTTAAGACGACACAAAAATCTGGCGGAAAGAAAGAAAGAAAGAAAAAGAAAGAAAGAGAAAACAACATGTCTGTGTTCACACACAGACATAATTACTAGGCAGCTGTCACCAGCCAACTGCAAAATTTACCAGCGTTGGCTGATGGCTCGTGCTAATTTCAAGCCCTGCCGGGATGGTGCTTGTGTGTGTCCTACCATCCGTTTTCATTCAGTAATTTGAAAACTTCGATCGTATCTCCAGTAGTCTAGGACTTCCGTTCGCTTTAGTAGGAAAAGGCCCAGTTTTCATGCTTACACTTTTATTTTCCATGCTTTGTACCAGTTATTCTATCAAATTTTTTTCGTACCTTGCACTGGGGCGAAATTATTACCTGTACCATTGCACAAGCTTCCCCCCCCCCCCCCAAAAAAAAAAAGAAAAAAAAACCAAAAAACAAACAAAAAACAAAAACAAAAAAAACCTTTTGCTTGTGAACACGATACAGTTGTCACCCATGTGACTTTCTGGACTTAGCAATCGCATAAACAAATCCAGCTTGAGTGTAATACTATAAGTGGCACCACACGTAAAATATTGTGTTTTGTGTGGTTCAAAGTATGAAGATCTTGTGAACACTCTAGTATCTTTAATTTAATGGGATTGTAGAGGAAGCCAAAATCTCAGAATGCTATAGAATAATAAGTTAGACCTGCTAAATTTATAGGATATATCTTGGGAAACGCTAATATATATTTGATGTCGATGATCTTCATCTATTCTTTCTGGCTGAACAGGCCTGTAAATTTGACAGAAGTGACTAGGAACTGATAGGCCATAGCTTGGACATCAATGGAGAAGCGAACTGAGCCCTCAAGATCAAAATTTCACCTGAAGTCATTGTATTTATGAAATTGTGCTTGATTGCATACCTGCTGTTGGGATCGCAACGGCCCACGTATTAATATTATGCAATTTGGCATTTATCCAAGTTTACTATTTACCTTGAATAGCTCAAAATTTGCATGATTTTGACAAACAGACCGTCTATGGAAAGCAGGACTGGAGGTGCACACGTTGAAGACAACAGTTTTGTAATCGGAGCTAAAAGTCAAGGTGATGGTCACGTGGCCAATTGGAATTAAGATGTGCGCGTTAAAGTGTAAAAATATATAAACTGGCATCTGTAATTTTTAGTGGATCGTTGTGAAGTTTAACGGGAAGAAGAGGGGGTCAAATCTCCAAAACTCGTGAAATGGACAAACATGACTGTCCATATTATGATTATGCGTGGATCAAACAAACCATAACAAGAGACACACTCGCCTCTTCCGTAAGCTTAAACCTGTTGGAAAATTATGTTGCAAAGACCAAGACGGATTCGCGAAAGACCAGTACTTATCTAAATTATGTTTGAGAGAAAATCCAGGTAGGGCATTTTACGGTCGGTGGTTGACTTTAGTGTTGTTTATAAATCAACATGTTTTTGATGCGGGAAGGGGGGCAATAACGAGAGTGCACAGATAAAAAAATCAAAAGAAAAGGGTTAACACGAAACTGCTGATTGAGATTAGATTGGGAGTGTCTAGAGCAGGTGCGTCGGGAAACTCACTATCAGTGTGAATTCAGTAGGTGCATGATATGCCTTCTGTCAAAGTCCAAAATTGCCAGTAGCATCAGGCAAAAGTATGAAAACATGTCAGTTAGATCCACAAACAAAAAACAAAAATGAAGTCAATAGGCAAGAACAAGAACAAAAGGTTGTAGCCCTGGCTAAAGGAGGGCACTGCAGTCGCTGGAGGGCAAGGGTTGTGTGTTCCCATTACTTTACGTTGTAATTTGCAACTTAATAACTTGAAAACAAGTGCACATAGAGACATCAAATTTCGCACAGGAAATTTAGATGCATAGCTCAATACCTCACAAAAATCATATAACCACAGCTACTAAAGTGACTAGTTTATTTATGGTTACTTTAACATGCAAAACCAATGGGAATACACAGCTCTAGCCCTCCAAATTTTTGTGTATTGGGGCGAATACACACTTCAGAGCTAATTCTGACCTTTCCTATTCGGTTGGGCATTTTCATGACTCACACTAAAAAGTAAGTAAATTCCCAAGGTGAGAGTTTACTGTTTTCTACGATCAGTCAGGAAAGTGGGCCCGAGTAAAATATTCTTAGACGGCTGGTTCATGGGTGGGTGTGATGAAATGCTCTTGTTCACATACCACCGCGTCAACTCCTTGAATAGAAAGAATCGCCCGAGGAACTACCTGGTACATGTTGCGTAGTTTGTTTTAAAAACTTGTTCAGATTGCACGATAAAAGCAAATGTAGATTCATCAGAAATAATTGCCTGTTACAAATAAAATGGAGTTGATTTGGTTGTATCACAAAAATGTACATTCTAGCGACTAAATACAAGGCATCCGTAAAACGAGTGTACACATTCATATACATGTACAAGAAGGGCAAGAGCCATGACAAAACTACACGGCTTTGAACCACGGTGCTACAATAATGAGAGAAACTCTTGTTAAAATTTTTTTTTAAAAATCGAAAAATGACTATGGGGGGACTTGTGGTAAATATGCTATAAAACTGTTAATGATTCAGTAATGTTATGATATAAAAATTGACCTCTGGCTGTTAAAATTTCAGTAAGAAATATTCTTGTGTCACGTATATTAAATGACATTGTCATCAAATTTAAGGATTTTACTGTTCCAAGGAACACATAAAAGAAGGGAAATTCCCGAGTCATGCAATTGATCGAAATGAATTGATCGTTGCGCAATAGCTTTTTCCGCGTCTCACACATACATACATACATACTAATATAACATACATACATACATACATACATACATACATACATACATACATACAGTGTTGTTCAATGAAAGCTGATCAGTAAAATTGTGTTTGTAGTCTTTGGAGAAATTCAGGTCTGAGGTGGTGATTGAAGTAACACTATTACAAATGATTTGTTTATGAACACAGCAAAATTCACTAGCAGTCATTTTTATGTGATGGATTTTATTATCGCCCTCGGCATAACAATTGCCGGAGGGGATTGTTTTGCCCTGCGTCGTCCGTCCCTCTGTCTGTCAGTCTGGTAGACGTTACGGCGATATCACATAAAATATTCATCGTAGCTGTACCAAATTTTTGTCAGATGGACTTTATGAAGGACCAGGTTCTTATTGAAAACCAGCTTCCTCCTATTACTTTAAACGTTTCATGAAACTTTTAAAGTATTTATTTCAAGGTTGTGTGAGTGGCGCACATGGAGACGACGTTACCATAATATCTCCAAAAAAAATGTTCACCGTAGCTTTACCAAAATTTTTGTAATAGAAGAACCTTATGATGGACCAGGTAGCTGTTGAAAACCAGCTTCGTCTGCATATTTTTTAACTTTTTATGAATTTATTTGCAGGCCGTCAGAGTGGCGTCAACCCTGACGATGTTACCGTTATAAAAAAAAATGGACCACAGCTTTACCAATTTTATTTCAGAGACGCATCTTATGATGGAACAGGTTCATATTTAAAACCAGCTTCCCCTTTGTATTTATAAACTTTTTATGAAACTTTAAAGTAATGCAGCTTCAACAAATTTTTGTCAGAGATGTACATTATAATGGGCCAAGTTCCTACTGAAAACCAGCTTCCTCTTATTATATATAAACTTGTCATGAAATTCAGAAGTGTTTTTTTGAAGGTCGTCTCAGCGGCGCAGAAGTAGGCAATGATTCCATTAAATATCAAGAAGGATTCATCGTAGCTTTATCAAATTTTTGGTGCAATTACACCGTATTATGGCACTTGTGAAGTCTCAAAAAAAGAACAGAACTGAGAAAAAAAATTGTGGGCGCTGGGGGTAATGCGTTCTCCGAACGCTATTTTTGTCCTCGGACATAACCCTATAGATATAATCCTAATTTATAACATTGTTTATATGCATATGATTCTCTCTCTCTCTCTCTCTCCCTCTCTCTCTCTCTCTCTCTCTCTCTCTCTCTCTCTCTCTCTCTCTCTCTCTCTCTCTCTCTCTCTTCTGCCTGCTTGACCTCACATTACGAAGAATATATTGATAATTACATGGTCACACCCCACCTGGAAAGTACATTGTAAAAGGAGTAGATTTTTAATAAACACTATAATTATGATCAGTAATACATTAGCAGTAATTACAGTACCTGCCATTATCCATATCTGCTATGTCGCGGTAAAGTACGTATTCAGTTCAAATTCAATTGATTTATGCCGTGTAAAGACGAGACAAGTTCAAGATTTTTTGTTCTTCAGCCATTCATCACATATGAACCGCGCAGCTGAGCACTGGAACAAAATAAAATTGCACGTGCATAAAGTATTTAGTTGCGCTCTTGCCCAACAGAGGCCGCGAATGTGTCACAGCGATTGGAGGCTTCAGTCGTCAAAAGGCTTCTTTCATACAGCTAACATGGCGGAATTGTTATCATTGGTGTAAAACGAATTATTATATTTTGGGGGCTGAAATAATCGTTTTCATCGCTGTGATAGTCAAACATGCAATGCAATGAACAGGACAGGGTCACCGGGTGGATAAAACAGCACATGCATAAATATGCTGTTTTTTACGCACGAACAAGTTTCCTTTTAAAAAGGAACTAGCTTGGTTGGTATAAAAGGGGAGAAATCGGTTGGGTCAAATTTGTATACAATAGACCTGCTCCTACCGAGTTGTGCCGAACTTTTCCCGGACCGTAATTAATTATGCATTCCATCGTTGGCCTGATTGTCCAAACAGCAAGTGGCCGAGTCTGGCCCACATCTTCGTGTTGACAACGGCTGCCACAGCTGACGCTAGTGATTACAGCATGGAGCTAAACAGTGCGAAGTCTTTTTCCTAAAATATCACATCAGTGGCGAAACGTACATTTCCAGATTGCTGATAGTTTGATTTTTCATTAACCCCTAGCACCCCGTGTTCGATCACACTAGAAATGTATGTCAGCATCTTTTGCCACCATTGTCGAGTCCAGCCGCGTGCAACGCAAGCCAACCTTCAATCATCAATTTCCTGCTGGCCGGCGGTGTTTATTTACCTGCAAGCGTGCGCATTTTATCGTAGGAAAACTTCAATACTTACGGATGGCTATTTCGATTTTGCGGTAAAAAAAATATATATTATTATCAAATGGGTAAAAAGCCAACAACTCCCAGATTTTCACATTTTGAGTGACACAACTGTAAAATTTACCCCGAAAACTTGCTGGCTTTGCACCTTTGCAGTCACGATATTTTGCATCGTCCACCATTATGTTTTATGCTGCTGGAATCCTCAGATTTTCGTCCTTCTATGTAAGAAGCTCTCTTATTGGCTAAGAAAAAAAATATCCTGGGGTGTCCCTCAAAAACTGGCCCAAAATGGGAATGTAGACGTCACTTTCCCTCGTGTTAAATGCGCTTAGGATATTCCAGGCTCCTCATTGTGTGAATTTGATCACGTGTCCGACACGGGCTAGCACTAGGAATTTTTATCTTTTAGCCAATTTGGCTAAAGCTTCAAAATTTCTTTTAGCCAAATTTTTATCTTCTGTAGCCAAACTTTACTCCTATTAATCTGACATGTAAAGTCATTTTCGCCCCCCCCCCCCCCCGCACTTTTTCCAGGAAAAAAATGTGTATCCCAGCTTACCTCCATGGAGGCCTACAAGTAATTGATAGAGCCTGTTCAGTAACTATGTATGTATTATTATTATTATTATTATTATTATTATTATTATTATTATTATTATTATTATTATTATTATTATTATTATTATTATTATTATTATTATTATTATTATTATTATTATTATTATCAGATAATACTTGATAAAAGCTTGCCTCAAAAAATTACACCATAGAAATTTTTGGCAAGTTTTCCATTGATAAAAATTGGATAGAAGGTCAGTGTCCTAATACCTGCCAGAAGTCAATATCATTTTATGTGTTATGGTGCGTTTTACTCCTTTTTAAAGTTTTGCACTTTTAAGTATGAGCTTATTGTATATTTTTTACCATGATAATATTATTTTATTTCCATCAATTGCTACATGCAGTTAATGATTGATTTTTCAAATGGCTGCTTGTATAAAGTGGTTAAATTCAGAGCAAAATATTGAAACTGAATATTTAATTAGAAGGTAATCTTGTTTATCTCCATTTAGAAGAAAATACAAATGATTGAGAAGGAACTTTAGGTTTGAAAATATGTACAAGCATACATTTAATTTAGATTGAAACTAAATGGACCCAGACTGTGGAACAACACAAAAAAAAAAATAACGCAATGTTTTTACTGGCAAAATGATAGCTTCAACAAATATACATGAGTATGTAATGTGATGTGCATATAGCATTTAAAATCTCAGATGCATTAAATTAATTGTTCCTTTCAATCAGCATGAATCAAAATGGATTTTCATTATCAAAGTTCTAATTTAAGAAAAATGCTTCTTAACTAAGTGGATATGTTCCTTGTGGAAAAGGCAAACCAAAGTTGTCCACTAGATGGCACTGCTGTGGATTCCTGATTTTTAACGATATTTTCAAGTCGGGTACTTATATCGGACAAAGCAGCTTTCCTATTGATTACTATGTAAGTCAATGGGCATCCTAATGCTTATTCGACATTTTCCACTTTGTCTCCAAAACCGGCATCCAGACTGACGTCAAACTTGGTGGCAAGGTACTTTGAGTAGGTTTCTACCCTGTCTGTTCAAATGGTCACGCTCAGGTGATTTTTGGATTTTTAAGGAATTTTTTTGTCCTTTTTTTGGACAAATCTTACAAATCTTCTCCACAACTGCTCACCTAATTGCTTTGATATTACATAAGAACACTCCTATGAATTTGCAGTTCTTAATTTGTTCACCAGGCGGTGCTGCAATTTCTTAATGAATTTTTTTTTAGTTTTCATTACTTGTCACTTCTCCAGAACCGTCTCTCAGATTAAGGTGAAACTTTGTGGATATGTTCCTTGTGAAATGGTCAAGCAGAGATGTTTACTAGATAGCACTGCTGTGGATTCCTTGTTTTTAACGATTTTTTTTTCAATTTATGTAAATATCGGTAAATGCACCTTTTCTATTTCTTACTATGCAAGTCGATGGGCATTCTAATGGTAATTCACATTTTGGACTTCTCTGAAGAAACTGTTTTTTAGATTTACTTCCAACTTAGTGGCAATGTACCTTGGGTGGTTCTCTACCAAGTTTGTTCAAATGGTCACGCTCCAGTGATTTTCACATTTTTTACTGATTTTTTTTTTAAATCTGTACAAAAAGTTTTAGTAGGAAATTTTAACATGGGAATTTCTTGTAATGGTTATAACTTAAATAATTTTGGCCAGATTTGTGCCAAACTTGGTAGGGATGTACCTTTTATAAGTGTCAACCTATTTTGTGCAAATGGTCATGCTCCAGTGATGTTTTGACTTTGACCTCATTCTGAAGGTCACAGGATAACTTTGATAACTTGAGATCTGTTTTGAGTTAGGACCTTGATGTTGCACATGGTAATGTTTCTCTATGAAGGTCATGCTTAGACAATACACGAGACCTTGATCTCGTTTCTGGGATCACAGTGCAACATACATGAATTTTACTCTTCACTATAACTTGAGAACTACTTGAACTTGGGCCTTGATGTTGCACATGTTAGTGTTCTTCTATAAAGGTCAGACTTATTAAGTACATGGGTGACCTTGATCCTATCGCAAGTTCATGGAGCTGCAAGTATGATGAATGTCAAGGTCAGCTGAGCAAGAGGTGTTCACACAGCCGGCTTGTTTACTCGTATATTTCACTTAATTTTGCCCCTCTAAGGCAAAAATGTTGGATAAATACAGGACTG
Organism: Hermodice carunculata; assembly: GCA_964020975.1. Lineage (NCBI taxonomy): Eukaryota > Metazoa > Annelida > Polychaeta > Eunicida > Amphinomidae > Hermodice > Hermodice carunculata. The sequence goes on along the minus strand of CAXHWN010001025.1, from coordinate 110,415 downwards.
TGACAACAAACTAGCTATCATGAGGACCAAAATTGGAAGTTTGAAGTCACAATACGGTTGCAAAACAGGTGTTTATTTTTGGTCAGGTTAGTTTGCCTTTGTGACATTGGTAGGGGAGAAGAAAAAGGCGTTTATGTCTAAACTTAGGAAAGAAGTACAACAATTTATGTATCTGAAATAGGTTTCCTACTGCTGGAATCCATTTGAAAGTCAAAACAAAGTTTTCTTTCCACTATTTTGAAGCTGAAAGTTCTTTTTTGTGCAGGGAGATTTTAGAGGAAAATCTATCATGCAGAATTTTTATCTTGGTCCAATTGGCGAACTTGTTCGAATTGTTTTCGCCGGATCAACCGTTTTTTTGCCACTTGCGAATTGGCGAATGGCTAGCGCGAGCTCACTGTCCGATCACACTCGTTCTTACCCATGTGCCTGTCTTGTGTTGGGAAGGTGAAGCAGTCGTATTTACGCAAAGATTATTGGACCAAGATGCTAAATTTTCACATTATATTTTCACAAAAAATAAACTTCGATCGAACAAATCTAGACACAGATAAATTCAGGAATGACAATTCCTTACGGAAGGCAAAGAAAATATCGCAGAACGCACGGTGACGAAGCGAAGATCTGCATAGCCGTTGTAAACAGCATGACGATGTGTTGATCGCTGTCTCCAACGCGTCAGTTATTGGCGTTTTTAACAAAATTTTGTTGCTTTGATTTTATTCAAGTATTTGAATGGAACAAATCTGTCCGACAGAACAAGATGGTAATTAAATTCATGATCGAAGGCCAGAAATAGACGTACATAGCGGAAAATCATGGCATGGAACATGCCTGTGTCTACTGGCTTGTGTTACACGGCCCATGTTGCTTGGTACAAAAGTGACCGCACTTAAGATCAGACTCTTGAAACCACCTACAGCATCAAATTTTTTAGGTAAATTGAAATAGAAAGTGCACAGAAATATAAATCATGCAATTTAAGACCAACTCTATATTGTGTTCATCACTTGGAGTGAATCGCAAAAATAACAGAGCCCTGGCATGTCGCTTGTTTTTGCGCAAGTGAGAAAAAAAAACTGCCCGGTGGCAAACTGTGTGTGATTCCAGATACTGGCAGCTCACCAGGGGTTAAATCAAAGCACATCCTGTGTTTTACTTTCTTATCCTTCCACGTGCAATAGGAGACATTCATATTTAACTGCGATCCTGCTCACTTCCTGTGTTGCCGGGGTAACAGACTGATGCATCCACCATGATCAGGGCAGATTTGTATTACATACTACATAAACATCCATAAATAACACCTTTTCAACCAAAAGAAAACCCATTTCTTATCAACCTAGGCATCCTTTATGTTTCAAATATATGTTAATACATTTTCTTAAGATTATTGTGTGTTTGTGTTGTTCATTTTGTTGAGAAAGTACTCTTGACCATGCAAAATACATGGATCTGCCCTGATGCAGGTGTGTCCTCTTTTGCTCAATAGGTGTTAGAGTAGGACCGCATTTAAATATGAATATATCCCATCCGGCCAGCGTGGTCGAGCACAAAATGTAAGCAAAGCAGGGTGCGCTTCCCGAAGTGAACCGAGTAAACCCGAGTCCCGTGAACTGGTCTTGGGTGGACATGTGCGCTGGGTCGCATGTGTATGTTCTGCGCATGGTCACACAAAAATGATGTGCATCGTGAAAGTGATTGGCTGGAATTTACCATAAATCTAAGACAGAAATGTGTAAAAAACGATGTATATTTATTTAGAATATATGGAAAATATATGTGATAGAGTATCAAAATTTGTGAATGGGCTGAAGTGAAATTTTTGGCACTATATCTGGTACAGTCTGGCAAAAAGACAGCATAATAATACAACTGTGGCTCGCCGCTTTTCTGCCGGGGTCCTGTGTGACACAGGTGGCCAAGAAAAAGAAAAAAAGAGTAGATGAGAGGAAACCATGGTTACCGTAATCAGCTTGTGCTGCCATGTTTTCCAGGACCACAACCGAGGCAAAGGGTCCACCACACACTCTCCCACAGCGGTGGTGGGCCCCTGATCCTGGACATATCCCCCAACACTCATCGCCTGTACTTCCTTCTCCCTGGGAAAAAAGAAGCTTTCCCTCACACACCCTATCCCCGCCTCTAAGGCTCAGGCATTTCCCATGGGAGCCCTTATAAGGGCTACCACCATTGCCTTTCCTCCCTGTCCTCTGAGATTCTCATGTACCCTGTTGCTGTCTAAGTCTTATCATTTCATTTCTTTTCTCCCAGTATCTTACCAGGTAGTTCTGTACACTTTTAGTACCTTTCCTGCCTCCCAGAAAGCCACCCTTCTAACCTAAAACCCATGCTACACGTTCCTCTTCCTCTTAACACGGAACTGCTTCTAAACCCTTTCTTTTATAGTCTTCCCTGTGACACTTTTTGAAAAAAAAATCTTATCTCTCCATATACATCACACCACAACAGCCAATAATCCACTGTCTCATCTGCCTCTTGTCTGCATACTTTACATTTTCTATTACTTTCTGTTGTCCACTTCTGTTTTCTCTTTTCTAGATTGATCACTCCTGGCCTACTTTGTAAAAGACCCCTGGATCCCTTCCCTCCATCCAAGCACACACTTTTCTTTGGCTTTTCAATACTTTGTATGCTTTTAATGTACTCTTTTCCCTGACTCCTCTTTTCCAGTCCTCCTCCCAACTGTCCCAACTGCCTGTAACAGTGTTACCCATATATACTTTCCAACCATCAACCTCATCATATCCTTCTAATTCTTAACTCTCTGCTAACTTATCTATGTCTTTTAACCCATTTTGTTTGTTCCTTGAATACCTCATTGTAAACTTTCCTGCACCACCTGTCTTTACTTACTGCTTGAAGATACCCCTATCACTTTAACTTTGCTTTGGCAATCCTCTCTGTGATTTTATCCCTCCTAACTCTCCTACGACTGTTTCTGTTGCTGGACATGGTGGTGCTCCCTGTATCCATTTCCCCGTCTCATTCTGTGCTTTCTCCATTCCCTGGGTATCTCCCTCACTCATTAAAATCACGTCTAAGCCACATATCATTCCTGGTATTGCAACTCTATCCCATAATACCCTTGCTGTGTATGCTATGATGGAATTGTTCAGTGCCGTAGCTTTTGTCGTTCTCTTAGTGCGATTCACTTTCTCTTTAATCTTCTCCATCTGATACCTGAACATGCCTTTACCCCTTGCTTTTATGGTAACTCTTAGGTATTTATACTTGTCAACCTCCCCAATTTAGATCAATTGTTCTCTACTTTCTGGAATTTTGAACTGCCCAATTCTCCATTTTTTTATTTCCATCTAGATTCTTCCCAAGAGTCATGACTTCACTGTTATCCTTACTAAATTCTAACCTCCATTTATTCCCATACCCCCTGCTATGTTCAGCATATCTTGTAGTTCTTTCTGGGACTCTGCCATGAGTACAGTGTCATCTGCAAAAGATAAAGCTGGGATTTTTACGGCACAAACCTTTATTCCCCTATCACACCCCATTAACTGACCCCCCCCCCCCCAACTCCTTAATATACAGAGCAAACAAAATTGGGGACAGCACACATCCCTGCTCTAGGCCTTTATCCAGACGTGCATTCTCTTGTTCTACCTTTCCTAATGAAAGTGTACAGGCTACTTCTTCAAAACACCCTGTCAGAATTTAAATCCAAATCCACTTAATTTTTCCCATAGGGCATCTCTCCATACCTGTCATTAAAATGTTCCTCACATCTAAGAAACCCATGAAGTCTTACTTGCGCTTTTGTCTTGCCAATTCTAACACCTGGGTCAATGTGAAGATGTGGTCGTCTACCCTTCTACCTGGTATGAATCCATTCTGAATTTCCCCTAGAAGACGAAGCCTTTCAACTCTTCTACTTTGTCTCCGTTACATTATCCTACTGAATATTTTGCCCACATATGACGAAATGGTGATACCACTAGACTGGTCCAATTGGCCTCCTCGATCCTTCTTTGGACTATGTGAAATCCTGAGTTCATTCCATTCCTTTGGTACTTGTCTTTTCTTAATAAACCTATTGAAAAGCAACCGTAAACTAGTTTCAATTTCCTGTGGCCCTCTCTTTATGAATTCCGTCAAGATATAATCTGGTCCTGGAGCTTTGCTTAATCGCGTCTGCTCATCTGCAATTTTAATTTCTAAACTTCTGATTCGACAACACATCTCTGAATCTCATTGATCCTGTGTGTACTCTGCTTGACACCCTGCTACTGTTCCATCACCCCACTGTAGATTATTAGCTTTTCCCAATGCTTCCTTAATCCTTTGCTTTCCTTGGCATGGGTTGGGCACCCCAACCCATGCCAAGGAAAGCTGTTGACCTGAGGCATGTGATCTTGATAAGTCTCATGTACATTTCTCAGTCAAATTGTTTTTCATAACTGTTGATTTTAGTTGAAAACACTGAAGCAGATGACATTTGACCACCAGCCGGTTTTGCCCGGTTTAAGGGGGAAAGGATTAAAGCTTCCTGCATTTCTTCTTTGCTATCTGTCTGTTTCCCTCTGTGTGTGATTTCCAGTGGTTTATTTTGTTTTCGCCGATTAACCTGTTTCCAACAGATGGTTGAGCCTTCTCGCCCATTCTCCACTATTATCCTTGTCATATGTTCATTATTACTGGCTCTCCTTTCTGCATTCATCTCTGCGACATTCATTCTACATTCCATATACTGTCTCTTAGCTTCTTTTGTATCACCTTCGGGATACCTGTTTTTTTCCTGGCTAATCTCCATGCTCTATTTTTAACCCTCTTTCTTTTTATGACTCCTTTCAGCTCTATACCCTAGACTTTCAACTGGGAATTTCTTTCTACCTATCTTTTCCTGTGCTACCTGAACAATCCTTATGATCAGGTCCCTATTCATTTCTTGTGCTTTCTTTTATTCTCCCATCTATTTTTCCATTCCTGGAATTTAACTTTTAGACTTTTTTGATACCCTGCCCAGTCTGTTTCTTCCTTTATATTCCACACCCATTAAATCCACCTTCTGCTGCTTCTTTGACACTGCATGTTAATGGAGACTATCATCCAGTTATGATCACTGCCTACATCCAATCTACCTTCCTGATCTATTTCGCATCTTTGTGTCATTTTAAATACTTCACTGCCCACTAAAATATAATCGATTATTGTTGTACGTCTTTCACCAGATGCCTATGTCCACTTTCGTTTCATTGTAAGTCCCTATTAACTATCATCAGATCTAATTCCCTTGTGAAATTCAGTAACCTGGTTCCATTTCTATTGATTCCACTTTCCCCTCCCTCAATTCCACTCATTACATTTCTTATGTGCCCATTAAAATCCCCAACTATCATAATTTGGTAGCCCTGCTGCTGATTATCACTAATCATCATTCTCATCGTATCATATATCTGGTCATTCCATTCATTGGGTAACCCCTCCCGACCCACATACACTACACCTACGGCTACTTTATTTCCATTTGACTATTCCTATCTACTGCATCTCATTTGGAATTTCACTATCATCTTCCCATCTGTCCTTCCAGACTTCATGCCACTTTATCCCTTTCTTTATCAGAAACCCTACTCTTACTCCCTACTTTTGGCCACTTTCTCTTCCTTTACCTATCATAGCATATCCTGCGGGGCCTGTCACTATCCCTATCTCTTCTTGTCTAGTTTGTGTCTCTACTAGTGCTATAATATCCACCTTTTGACATTCAGCTACATCTTCTACCTCTGCTATCTTCCCTTTAAATCCTCTACAACTGACATATCCTATTTTCATGTTTTTCTTTTCTCCCTCCTTCTTGTTCTACTACTACATGATGCACTCTTAATGCTATGATTTGCTATACAACAGATTTTGAAAACTTTACAAGGTCTCTGGTGCTTGTTACTTTGGGTCCAAATTTCCCTGTTCATACCATATTTGAATCAGCATAACAACTTGTATGTATGTATGTATGTATGTATGTATGTATGTATGTATGTATGTATGTTCCTCTTGACAAAGATATGCAGTTATATGAGCTAGTATCTGGAGCACGACAAGCCTGTGGTTTGCTGACCTAGCCTGCATGGGCTAAAATGGCCCAATCAGAATTTAGTCAAGGCCACCCATGAATAGTCACAGCTTGACCCTTATAATGCACCGTCATCATTGGCAATCTCAAAGTCTTGGTTCATAGTTCTTGAATAACAAGTAAATCAATAGTCATGAAAGGTGCCCTTTGACCTTGAAAATTATGTCTTAAGAAATGCTAATTCCACCGTAGTCTCCTCCACGGGGCAGTCATCATGTCTAAGTGCAAAATAAAAGTTCAAATATTTCCCGCCTTGAGTTATCAAGTGAACAGAAAACAACAAGTTGGCTCTTTAATATATGGAAATGAGTGAAGGTCTCCCTTATGCAGTCTGAACTTGGCCTTGTCAAAGGACAGTCACAAAGGTCACAATGCGTACCATGCTATCATGAACTTTCATTTATCAACCCCCAACCGAAGTTTTGTAGGGTGCACTGTTTTCAGTTTGTCCGATTGCCTGTCGGTAGCTGAATCATTGCGAGTAAAATGTTTCAAGATTCACAGGCTACATTCAAATCAAATTTTTCCTCAGCTGTAGGCCTACCTAGACACTCCTTCTTGACCTTGTTACATTTTAGCATGGGTGTCAAACTTCAGTCTTCAGACAGAATTCAGTCTTGGGAGCTTTTAAGATGCCATTGTATTCTATTGGAAGAGTTCTAATTTTGGCCATTTTCAGTCTTGGCAGGGCAGAACCTGTAAAATCCATGTTTTAGTGACCTTGACCTCATCTTCAAGGTCACAGAACCCATATGTGCGTGCAAAGCGGGTGGATGGGGGAGGGAGAAGGGGAGGGTATTCTGTTTGTCTGCAATGACTGTTATTGTTGATCAATACAATTACGCAGTTTCAAAAATCTGTTTAAAATCAAGAATGATAGTAGCGGCAACGAATGAAAAACTATGATCAAGCTCAAGGCGAGTAAGTTAGCAAAATCGGGGGCAGAATACTCTCGCTTCTTTTCATTTTTTCCAGCTTTGCTGACCAAAGGAGCTCATGCGGGCACTAAAATCTGCCTGTCTGTTATTCCACCAGTCCATTTGTCTGCCCGTATACATTCTGCTTCTTAAAGCGGTCCAGTCCACAGTTTTCGAGTCAGCCGGATATAACTTTTAGGAGTTATAAAGTGCATGAAAGTCCAATTCGAGTTTGATAATGGTGACGCCACTTGCAATATTACGTAATATATATGTGGGTCAGAATGTGAAAATGTTGTGTCTACTCAAACATCCTTAATTTTTGATAGATCTTCATGGAATTTTGTGGAATTGTGGAGGAGGTCAAAATCTCAGTTGCTTATGATACTAGTGACGTTGCCTCCCCTTTGGAAATTATGAGCCAAAATGTGCTGGAAGATATATAAAATTCCATGTCTCAAAAATAAATGAATTAGGCATGCCAAATTTATAGGAAATACAAATCATGCACAGTGCTGATGTTATTTAATATAAAGTGAAATTTAACAAACCGGAATCTGTATGCCCAAGTACCGTTTGAGCACTATCAAGTGCCTATAATCAAAGAGAAAAGTGATATTCCATACCACTCACTGAGCAACTGTAGAGTTCTGAATCATTACAAACATCATTGGATTAACAATTTATTTAAGGAAAAAATCTTATTCATAATATTTTAACTTTTGAAGAAACTGTTATGCTTTATTTGCCGGCGTATAAAATCGGGTCATCAGCGGGGAACCAGCGCAAGACTTGGTTTGGTGCTGTTTTGTTAGGTCACGGGTCCTGTTAAGTTGAAAGAGGTCATTTTCTAACTCTTTCAGTGCCAATCACCACTTAAGTCGATCTACTTAAGTCAAACTAGTCTGAATTATAATAAGGATCAACAGGTTCATATTCCTCATGAAAAGACCTTTCATTCCAGTACCAGCATGCCTATAGTTCCAGAGAAGATATCCCAGGGGAACAACTTTCCTTAGCGCGCATTGGGCGCACCAATGCGCTCCGAGAAAAGTCCCAGTTTTGGCACTTAAAGAGTTGAAAGAGGTCATTTTCTAATAGCAGAATGAGGCTTGGACATCAATGAGAAAGATAATTTGGCCTCCAGGTCAAAACTGCACTTGAGTTCATTGTACATAAGGTATCAAGGATATATGACCACTTGGAATATAGGGGTCACAACTTTCTTGGGTCACCAGACCTGTTAAGTTAAAAGAGGTGATTTTCTAATAACATGGTGCAGTTCGGACATCAGTGGCAAAGATAATTTAGCTTCCAGATCAAAATTGCACTTCAAAACATTGTACAGAAAATTTTACTCGCTAAACTACTATTTAGGACACAGTGACCCAATGATTATGCAGTTTGTCGCTTGTCCAAGTTTATTGTTTTTCGTCAACAACCGAAAAGTTAGTACCCGACTTGAACAGACCATGTATGGAAAACTGGACGATCTTTAAATCCAAGTTGAAGGTGAAGATTATATGGCCACCTGACTAATTTCTCAGTGTTATGGAGTTGGAGGGGGGGGGATACGTTTCAGGTAATGAATTGTTGGTGATCGTCATCAGATTATATTGTCAGCAGAGCATTAGCCCATGGGGCTTTCTAAGGGTCCGCGGGGGGTGGGGGGCTCTTTATGTTTCCGGGTTGTTGGGCCGTCCGGATGTGCACATTCTCGTCAAAGCGATATCTGCAGAATGCCCCCATGTATTTTGCTCAAATTTGGCAATTGAACTGGTTAGATTTTGGTGTCACCATGACCTTATTTGAGCAAATGGCTCGTTAGGGCGGACCCTTCTGTCAACACTTTGCTATGAAGGTATGTCTATTTTTTTTTTTTTTGAAATGGCACCACCACGAGCGCAAGTCCTTGGGAATACCGAGAAATATCCATGTGTCATTTCTAAACTGTTGGTGGTTCAATGGAATAAAGCAATACGAAATATTAATAAGTCATCCTTTTCGGCTTACTTTGAATACTGTAAATTACTTTATTTTCGCGTTTAAATTTTCACGGTTTTAGTATTTTTGACATTTCACTGTAGTTTAAATTTCACTGTTTTGGAAATAATTCCCATTCTAACAATGTTAAAATACTATTTCGCTGTGTTTTTATTTTCACGGTTTTGTGCCATCAGCGAAATTAAGGCAATTTACAGTACCTGCATTTTATTTAGTAATGACCAAAGGAGAAGGGGCCCTCTCTGGAAAGTAGTTTATGAGCAAATCAAATTCGCAGCCAAGACGTGCAGTAAATTCATAGTCTGCTTCACAGCGGAAACAAGCTCCAGCATATACTTGTACATACACATATGCATACACACACACACACACACACATATATATATATATATATATATATATATATATATATATATATATGTATATAGATATATATAAGAGGAATTTTTGTATGGCTTTTAATTGTTTTCCTGTTGCATATCTTGAAATAGAATATAAAGCAAATATTATGGCTCGTTTCCTAAAATCTTCTCTGGTAGGTGGGTACACTCGCGTCAATTTTACACATGTTAGACAGCATCGATTAACCATTTTCCATATCTCCATAATTTGTTCTTTCTTCAAACGTGGTCAGGTGACAATAGATCGTGTGCAATAACAGGCCATTCTCTTCGTACTTTGACTGCAAACACTCGAATGCAGACAGTGAAAGTTATCACGCTATACTTAAGTTGGAGTTCCTGCGCCATTGAGCTGATACTTTCACCATCGAAACATAAAAAAAATGATAAATTTGCGTTTTTTTCTCGGCAAGTGAAAGTTGTGTGCCCAGCAGTGCATGGACGTGTCAGCGAGAGTAGATGATAACGTTAGCCAAGTATTCTCGGTACTTTAGGTGTATCTATTTCTGGCACCATTCCAGGTCAACTTTGAGGACCTTTATGCGGTCTTCCATATATGAAGCATGTATAGCAGTTGTCACTTCAATTAATAAACGCAGGTGCATCCCTTTCTTTCTTTTTTTTGGGGGGGGGGGGCAGTTCAAGTGTCACAAGGGCACTGAAGTGAGAGTGTTCAACGGACGGGATTTTCGATCACGTGCCAGCCTCAGATTCAGAATCTTGGTGCTAGGGTATTTTAATCCCACACTGTTAGCTTGATAAAATATTGCGTCGCATCACTCAGCAGGAAAAAGGTGAGAGAGATACAAAATGACATTGAATCCAAAATACTAAACGAACGAAACTGCAAAGTTTAACATGCATATCTATTTGCGTTTTGTGTTCTTTTGATATCAGTAACGGTTTTTTAGCTCAGCTGGCTTATGAGCCAGCAGGGCTTATGCCATCGATCTTCGTCCGTCGTCCGTTATCCGTTCACAATTCACATTTTTGACTTCTTCTCCAAAACCGTCAGGCAGATTCACTTCAAATTTGGTCGCAGTGTACCTCGGGTAGGTCTCTACCGAATTGGTTCAAATGGTCATGGTGTAATGATTTTTGGATTTATTATGTTTTGTGGACTTTTGGGGGGGGGGGGCAAATCTTAAAATCTTCTCCAAAACGGCTCACCCAATTGCTTTGATTTCACACAGGAACACTCTTGAGGTCTCCCTAAGTTTTGTTCTTTAAAAATCTCCGAAGAGGAAACCGCTCACTCAATTACTCTGATATTACACAGGGAAGCTGAATAACTAAAGAAAGTAATGTTAACCCCTTTAGCCAAATGCTTACTGTTAGCCGAATCTATGAATGTACGTAATTCTACATTTTTAAATCACGTTTGATACAATATATTAAGTAAAATAGCAGGAATACGTGCATCAAAATTGAATAGATAAAGAAATATCTTTGGCTAAAGCTCACAGAATATTGTTTGCCAAATCACACCCTTATCACCAGTTGCCACTTGGCTAATATATTGCTAGCCTAGATTATACGGTACATTTTTGTTACACTTTTCCTAATACCTGTTGCATAACCTACTCATATGGTATATTTTGTGATACATACTGTCAGGGGTGCCCACAGGAATCCAAAAATGCGAAGGAATGTGGCGGAGGCAACAAGATACGTCAAATTGAGGCCCAGGCTCTCTGTTCTTTACGACGGAGAGACAAATTTTTGAAGACCGCCATTTGTTGTGAAGCCATGGAACGCTCTTCTGGCCTTGGGGAAAAATACTGTATTCTGTTGAGCGCTAGCTTTACATTTGCAGATGTTGTTTATGTTTACATATTTTTTCATGAGACATGATATATATACTCAGTTATGTTAATTTTGTTTGCAGATCTCATTCATAATTTTCTGTAATAGCCTACATACAGTATTGAATATCATTTGTACACTTGCAGGTCTAGTTTAAATTGTAATAACACATATACAATGTTTAACATTCCATGGTGGGGGTACACTTGCAGGTCTAATTTAAATTGCCATAACATATATACAACTACAATGTTTAACATTCCAAATCTAAATATGATTGCAGATCTCATTCAGCCTGAAGCAGCCATGGTTGCGCCAATTGCTCTAAGCGAGGGCCTCAAGTTCTTTGCCGGACTCTGGTTCTTCACCAGAAGCATCTTTCAGGCTGTGCTGGTCGCCATTGAAGACAGCACCAAAAACAAAGATGGTACCTCAAGACCGCTGCGGGGGGTTGGGGTACAGAAAATGGAGCCACTTCCAGAAAAGCTGCCATCGGCAGTTGAAATTAAAAAGGCCTTGCCAAAACATTGTTTCCAACCCAAAATTTCCACTTCCATGTATTATGCCTTGAAAGACGCGCTTCTGGTGGCTGCTTTGTACGTGGCCATCATACACGTAGAGAAGATCCCGAATGTCTGGGTACAGGGTATCGGGATGGTGTTGTATTGGGCCATACAGGGGACTATTTTCACGGCTATCTTTGTCATTGGTCACGACTGTGGACACGAGTCTTTCTCAAATTGCGGCCTTCTCAATGACTTCATGGGCAATATTTACCACGGATTCCTCATGGTTCCTTATTACATGTGGAAGCTGTCTCACAAGAACCATCATAAAAACAACGCCAACATCGACAAAGACGAAGTCTTCTACCCAGTTCGCAAGAGCGAGCCCTGTGCCACAAACAAGACAATGTACGGCTTTGGCCTAGGCGCGGGTTTCTACGGCTATTTGGCTTCAGGCTACAGTCCACGTAACGTAAAGCACTACACGCCATTTGATCCGTTCTTCCGTAATTACGTCTTCCCATGCGTTATCTCTTTGTTGGTGAACATTGTGTGGGGCCTTTGTCTCTTGCAATACGCTCGGCTTTACGGGTTCTGGGCCCTATTCAACCACTGGATGGTGCCGACCTTCGTCTTTGGTTCCTACTGTGTTATTATCACATTCCTGCATCACCACGAGGAGCTGGTGCCGTGGTACGGGGATCAGAAGTGGGACTTTGTGCGGGGGCAATTGTCCTCCATTGACCGTCATTATGGCATCGTCCACGACGTCATCCACAGCATTGGCACGCATCAAATGCATCATATGTTCACCAAAATTCCACATTACCACCTTGAGGAAGCCACGGCCCACTTCCGCAAAGCGTTCCCAGAGCTGGTCCGCGTCTGTGATGAACCCATCTTGCCCTCTTTCTTTCGCATGTTCAAGAAATATGACAAACAGAACGTGATTGAAGATGACGCACAGATACACGTATATACATAAGGTTTGCGATAAATAGCTTGGCACCGAGGCTTGAAATTTGTATTAATCACCAGGCAAAAAAACTGTGGTTTGTTGATGCGTTTTGGAGTAACGATCCACATTTTCAAGTGACAAAAACTTATTAGTTTTATTTTGACACCGGCGCCCCTGCCCTTGAATTGGCAAGAAATTATTGGTGCCCTGTTGGATTGCTTTGCTTTATTATTATTATTATTATTATTATTATTATTATTATTATTATTATTATTATTATTATTATTATTATTATTATTATTATTATTATTATTATTATTATTATTATTATTATTATTATTATTGAACGAATTTGTCACGTTATGGGTGTTTTGAAGAGTTGTTTTATATTTTATATCATGTACTAGCATTATGCTTCCTTATTGGTACAACCTGCACAAATAAAACATGGGTAGCTGATAAAGACAAGGAAAAAAGACTTAAGAAATCAAAAACTGGATGCCGGTGACAATAACATTTGAATATGGCTGTTCCTCCCATTATCTATTTATGCAAAACGGTTGCCGTAGAGATAACATTCAAGGTATCTCTTGCCTGGTATATAGAAACCATGGGCGTCATTCAGGTTGTGATCCAAAAATTTGTGAAACTGATCTCTTGGTGTCGTGTATGTTCTGCCGCGATACTCCCGTGTTCTTTCATGAAATCCGAGTCAAAGCGACCGTTTGTACTGCTTAGTCTGACCGCACGGCTTGGCGCCATGGGTTGATATTTTACCTGACAACGTTGGTATAATTGCCAAGTCCATTAATTTAACTAATCAAAGGCAGATGATGTTTTCATGACGGTCGCACTTGTTGCCGTACATTGATTATAGGTTATATAAATACTCATTCTGGCCATAAACAGTCAGGATATTGGCATTTATATTTCGTGTATACATTTTGACAAGTCAAATCTTCATAATTCTAACCGGTGAAGTCGTAATTTTGGTATCAAATATGGAACTGTGGTACAAATCAATATTTTTTTGCGAAATTTGGTTATTTCATAGGGATGAAGTTCAGAAAGTAAAATAGGGTGGCTTTGGCCAAGTGCACAGCACATGGACGTGATTATCGCGGGACCCAGGCAACCATGTGACCTTTTGCACAATCTCCTGATTGTGACGCACGATGGGGCAAATACCAGAATTTTTCGTTACGTTTACTTGTAAAATATGCATGTATATTTTATGTGGTAGGCGTATTAAGTTATTGAAGGGGAAGACGAGTATATTCTCATTTGGAAAAATGCACATTTAAATACTTCAATTGTCAATATAAAAGAATAATATGCAAAGTAGTACAACTTGTTGGTGTATATACCAAATATGAATGGGCCTTTGATGAAAGTATTAAATCAAAAGTTCGTTGTGTTTGAAATATCACGCTGTGTAGATGATTTGTAATTTGTCAACGATATATAAAAAGTGAACTGCATACAGACTGTGCCTTACTTCTAAGCCAAAGTGTATCTATAGAACAAAGAAAATGACTAAAAGTAATATTATTTTTCAACTTGTGACAGATTTCCAGGCACAGTGTGACGTCATAATATTACTGTCAGCGTGCGGGTAACTATGATAGACATCCCATATTGCTATCACTTGAAGTCTGTGTGCCTGTCACCGCTTTGGTATATACTTACCTTGATCCTATATTGTGGAATAGATGCGGGAAACGAGTAGGGAAACGTGTCCGACAAGGACACCCCTCAAATTGTGCATAGAATAGTGCATGGGTCAGATTGCGTCAACACGGACACTGCAGCATTATGCACAGATGGACACACGGGCGAAGCGCGTGCATTGTCGTTGGTGATGCATCAGAACCGGCCTTTCCATTATTGTGACGTTATATTTGCCTGCCTGTATCTGATTACGTTTAGGGTGCCCAAAGAAGCGTGAGCCTGAGGACCACAAAATACAGTATATAGGGTTACAGGTGTAGAATTTTTAATATTGCGTAGAGATAGAAGCATATGATATCGTACTTGAACAGACATGTCACGTTATTGCCTTAAAAGAAACCAGAAACAGTATTCTTGTATACAGATAAAGAAAGACGCAACTTGATATTGTTTTGTTACATTTTGTCAGCAACAGAAAGCAACGACACAGCCGTTTTTAGTCAATTGTTGCAACAACACAGAATGAGAATAAGATGTGTGTGTCGAAAAATTGTGGCACATCAGATTTTTTATGTGGGACAATTCGCCTGAGGTGCAAATTTGCCTATTAAGGTTGAGCATATACTTTTGTTCCATTGGGTGATCATTGGATGCCAAGAGGTCTAGTATTGATAATTTTCTTCTTGATAATTGTGTTCTTCGTGTGGTACATTTCGCATGAGGTGTAAATGTGTTTATAATAAAGATGGAGCCTAAGCTTGCCCTCCACTGGGTGATCGTTGGATGCCAAAGTGTGCATTCGATTAGAGATGAGCCCAATGTCCAAAGTACGATTGATTTTTTGCCAGTATTGATAACTTCTTTACCTGTGTGTACTTAGCATGTTGGACCCGTAGTTCTGGGCGGTCTTCGTAAGGACGTTGCCGGTGCTCGCACTCGGGGACCAAAGTCCACTGCGGCCTTGGCATATTGTTTTACGCTACCCGCAGATAATCCATTCTCGGGTCAGTTTTATCTTTTGCTGTTTCATTGTTATAACCAAAGTTGAGCCCACGTAACATTGTTATGTTTCAAGATTCAACTGCCCTGCTAAGTGAACTGGCACACAAATGGTGGTATGTCTCTATGTCTAAAGGGATTTTTAAGAACAGTCCAGGTAAACAGTTTTCCTCAGAGTCATATTGCACGCAAAACGAATCGAGTAAAGCTCGTGACTCCGTGTACAATTTAGCTCTGAAATCGTTTCCCCCTCAAACCGACCAAAACCGCTTGGTGGTCAAATGTCTGCTTCAGTGTTTCCAAATGAGACCTATCGAGATCACAAGCCCGAGGTCAACACCTTCCATTGGCACTGGCTAGGTACTAAGGGCCCACTCATGCCAAGGAAAGCTATTGACGCAGTCGTAATTCAAGGGTAAAGGGTTAGATGACCGAGAGTTTACGGTGTTTCGCCTTTGAAAGTTTCCCATATTGCCTGCGGAAGATACTTCATGCGCACGGAGAGGCTATTGTAGGATAAAATCGATGAACAAACTTGAAGCTTTGAACTTGCCGCTACAGTTCGGTATCTTTTGCCAAATCCTGGCCACGCTTGATATCAATGGTTCGGACAATATGGACGCCACTGTAACAACTAACAATGGTTTATATTTTTCATGACTGTAGCATCAGTGTTTTGGGTGTTTATTCCAGTTAGCCTCTCGATGAAATTTACCCACATTTTCATGTGATGATATATGTTGAAGTGTTATATATATATATATATATATATATATATATATATATATATATATATATATATATATATATATATATATATATATATATATATATATATGCAACTGCTGCCAAAGATACATGTGGCTTCACTTACTTGTGATACATAATCAAACAGTCATGCTGGTGTGATATATTGGGTTGTAAATCCGAAAGTGTCTTGATTATATATAAGCATCCGTCACATGAACCAATGTGCCTGCTGTGTATTTGGGCAGATGTGTTTCTAATTGGATGGTGATATGTGCATGATTAAATATTCACAACCAGTTTGTATGTGTTGTCACCAAATGTCCAATTAATGGATTATCGTAGAACAGTGTTCTCGACTTTGCAAAGAGTGTACGTGATTAAACGGGGTTTTACCCAATCCGTAGAGCCCTAAAACTGTAGGACTTCAAAGCAAACAGCAAGGGTTTAAAATTAGTATCTCCATTATATTCAATAGGACGTTAAGAATTTATGAAGTTTAATGAAATTTTACTGCATTGAGTAGTCCTTGTTGAAAGTCCCGCGGCTATTGTACACAGACAACTACCGTGGATAGACATTGTTTATATATTGTGTATTTGTTTATTATTATCACTTGAATTATTTTAACCACTCTGAAAGGAAAGTTGGACGTGGACAGCAGGTGCCGATGTATCCTACATATAAACAAATTTTCGATCGCAGCACCGCTAACCACAGACACATTTGGGTCAGAGGTCATTAAAAATCAACTCAATTTGTAGACTTACCCAGACAACTGACATTAAATTTCTTTTTGTCAACTCCTTGGCCAACTTTCCTGTAAAAGTAAAACAAACAAAACTACTGTTGTCTGTTAAACAGTCACAAAACGACCTCCTTGAGATCCTAGGTCTCTCCCAAAGGCGGTCCCTCCTTAATCTTTGGTACACTGCACATTACTCTATGTCAAAAAAGAGAAAGTGGGTCTCGGATGACTTGTAGCCTGGATAGACGACAACCGTAACTGAGGTGCTTATTGGACTCCTTGAAGACAATTGATGTATAATGTACACAGCGTGATTAAGTCGATACTCCACTTCTAGCAAGAAATCCATTTATTTTTCTACGAAACAAATTAAACTTTCCAAATATGCTTAGCATCTTGCATGTTATAAAACTTAATGAACTACTTTTCTTTACCTTTTTGTTGGTTTTCAAGTTGGTACTTTTAGAACGGACACTCTTTGGCCTTGCCAAAAACATGAATCTACCCTCTTTCCTGTCACGTTCCTTGCTGCAGCCTAGGTGGCAGCACAAGATCCCAATTAATATGAATACAATAGACACACTGGCAACAAATGCAGGCGATGGGGAAAGTGTATATCTGTAAACAACAACCTGTGCAGGAACAATGCACCATGGTGTCAGGTGGTGTTTGACGAGAAATATGTAAAATTACACGTACGCTCTTTCGTTACTTCTCAAATATAAAGACTCTTGGATCGAGCCGTCTTATAGAACATTTAACGACTAAGTATTCACTTTGCTTGTGTCACAGACATATTATTAACGTTTTGTTTGTGTGTACTTTACTGTTTCTTATTTAATTTTGTCTGCGCATATACAGTCTATATGTAGTGGTAAACTGTTAGTTTGGTTTGGCCTTTTGATATACTTGCTTTCTATGTTTTGTAAGGATGTATATATATATATATATATATATATATATATATATATATATGGTGAAACATCGGCATAATGACACCACCTGAAGATAAATGAGACGAAAAGCAAAAGTATTTGACTCTGGGTGTCGCTATAATGAGATCCCACTGTGTATATACATGTTTACAAATATTACGGTATAGTTGGGTCTCAAACTTCGAATACACAGCTTTGTGAACACAGTGTATTACAGCAGAGGTGCTGTGTATGAATGTGCCACGCAGGTGACAGGAAACTAATCTGATCTTTCATATTAAAGTTTGTTACAATAACTTTGAACATGCATGTTTTCGTTATTCTGTAATTTTTGTATGAACAAATATGTTGATTGATGCATTATATTGAGTTTTAGCTCAGCTTACTCTTCAGTCAGCTGAGCTAAACTTATGGTCCCTCGCCCGTCCATCATTTGTCTGTCAACAATTTCACATTTTCTCCAAAACCGTTCGCTGGATTCACGGGATCGCTATAGCATTTGTTCAAATGGACGTGTTCCATTGGGTGCTTGCGTGCGTGTGTCTGTGTGTGATGTGCTCTCAAATTAAAGAAAAGAATAACAATAAACATTCTCTGAAGTCGCCAATTGCTTTGAAATTGCAGAGGGACACATCTGGGGACGACCAAACCTTATTTGTTCAACAGGTGTGCAGCAATTTTACCTCAGCCAGCATCAAACAGTTCTAGAAAGTAAACAAAGCAAAATTTGCAAAAAGTGAGACCCGATTTTTGTATTCACCTCTTGCAATCTATTTTGCCACAAAAATTTCAGAGTTTGGACAAAAATAAATTGAATTCATTTCAAACTGAAACATTCGGAAAATTGCAGGTTCACTTTGTGCAATTGCTGTATAAACACAAGACAAGCGGCACAAATGACAATTACAATGACAAAACACAGTTCTCAACTTTATGTACTTTTCAAAGATCTATACTTTGTTGGAATTATTTTTAGTTTATTGTGTTTTATGTCATATTTTGTAGACCCCTCTGCTAAGCAGAAGTATATCCCTAAAGACAGGTGACCTTGATATTTTTCCGAAGGTCACAGGCCCACTTTAACCTGTGCACTCGGGGTCGTCTGAGCACAGGATTGTCACAGTCCTCTTAGTTTAATATTTATATGTGTTCTTTTCAGTACCATTACGCAATATTAGGCATCAAGACGGACACAATGCCAAATATGATGCTACCAGCCTTCTTGTTTGTGCACGGGAACAAGTAACGAGACCTGACATTCTCGGCCATCTTAACTAAACACGTGTGCAGGTTCACACCCATATGGAAATACAGCACCATCAACGCATGTAATTTCGTGGCCAGCACTTTTATCGGAGTTTTCGAGTGATTGATTCTCACCAGAAAAAAAAAACATTTGAGCTCTAGTATTCGTCCGCTCACACACATGTCTGGAATATTATACAGGTGTAGCGCCCCCTCCCCCCCACCCCACCCCCAAAATAATAATGATAATAATAATAATAATAATAATAATAATAATAATAATAATAATAATAATAATAATAATAATGATAATGATAATGATAATAATAATAATTATTATTATTATTATTATTATTATTATTATTATTATTATTATTATTATTATTATTATTATAACACACATTGCTATGCGATCCAGAGAGTGAGAGCGAACGGAAGAAAATCTGCCGGTACAGTATTAACTGAATGAAGTAAAGATAAAATGTATTTCTTTAAGGTGGCACAAACAAAGCTAGGCACTTAGAGGAGTGCTGTCTATTGCGTTTACGCAAAAAGTGAAGGAACCAAACCTGGACATGACTACGAAGTTTCATTTTGCAAATTTTCGAGTTCTTAAGTACTGTATTTTTCGAGAATCCCGAGAAAAATCTCCAAATCGAACCCTTTTCTAAAATGTCCATTTTTCGCCCAAAAAATGGATTTTAAAAATTTTTCTTGGTGTATATATAATGTATAGATCACAAGCAACAAGAATTTATATAGTTTTATGGGTCTAAAAATAAAAACCAAAACAGCGGAGCGGGTTGAAGACCGCACTCCTCCAAGTGCCTAGCTTTGTTTGTGCCACCTTAATGAGGATTAGAAAAATAGCCAAAGGTTAACGCAAAAATTCTTCTTGGTGTAACAAAATAACATACATTTATGAACTGTACACAAATGGTGAAAAAAAGAAAGAAAAGGATAAACTATAACGATATCCATACAGGAAAACAAAGTAATATACGCGACATAATAGTAGATGTATCCAGAACATCTACCAACGATGGTGAAAAAAGAAAGAAAAACAAGCCTGGGGGTGAAAAAGACACCAGTATTCATTTGCATTTAAATTGTGTCGGTGATACCCTACTTCGCTTAAAAACCTTTCAAATTCAATGTGTTGACAAACACTTGCATCCATTAAAGAACAATCAGTACTATATGAAAAAGACCGAGTTCCGGAAAAAACTAAATTTACTTTCGCAAGTTGTCAAGTATAATACAAACTAATGAAGTTTTTTTTTTTGGAAATTTAATTGTTTCATCTTTCGGTATCCCGAAAATTAATAGTTGTTTATTGGTTTAAACATATTCTATGAAACACAATTGGCCAACAGGCTCACAAGCCTATGTTAAGGCCTCTTGTACAAATATGACAATACAACATTGAAATGGCGAACAGTATTTAATACACAGATAGATAGAGGTATACGGAAACAAAAATTAAGAAATACAAGATGAAGGAAGTGATCTTACACATATTAACTGTCTTTAACAAATGTGAAAAGGGTGATTACTGGCCAAAAATGAATATTCCTCATATTTTAAACCTTCCAGAATTCTTCATGTACTCATGTACAGTTTCGCCGTTTATTGCATGCAAATACTGTGACGATCGAATTTCTAGAATATACATGTAGCGCTAAATGGGAAAATAAATGACAATTAAATGTATTTTTATACCCCTTGTATTTTGCTGATGGCATAAAACCGTGAAAATAAAAACAGTGACATAATGTTTTAACATTATGTTAAACATGCCCTGTGTCTAAAATGATAAAATTAAAACTACAGTTAAAACCCTGAAATGCATAAATCGTGAAAATTTATAAAGGTAATATATATATATATATATATATATATATATATATATATATATATATATATATATATATATATATGTATATATATATATATATATATATATATATATATATATATATATATATATATATATATATATTATATACAATGTCCTGGATGTGTGGAGGTTAGTTTAAAGAAAGCTGAGTTCAACTAACTTTTAGCAACAGTGATGCATGATATGATGTTGTAAGTTATTTGTGCTAACTGCTTTTGCGGGTTCAATAGCAAGTGCGTGCGCCACATTAGCATATGTCATCTTTGAACGTCTTCGCTTCCCAAATGCTGGTTCACAAATTTCAATAACACTGAAAAAAGAAGCAGCAACGCTTTTGGACGTTCCAGCTTTGGACGTTTTTGAGAAGGTTAAACTACATCTAAAGTTTTGGTGTGAAATAAGTAACAGATGCAAAAGAATGGATAGAGTGGGAAAGAAAGCAAAAATGATTTAAAAAAAAAAAATACGATATAAATGTCACTCAGGCATATTTATTGTGACACTGACACTATATGATATACATATGCATAAAAAGGCACAGTACAGACCCTTTACCTCGTCCTTATAATTAAGAGATTATTTCAATGTCTGCTGCTCAGATCAAACTCAACATGCTTTCTTCGTATTAAACGCACACGCACACGCACACGCACACGCACACGCACACACCCGAACCACATTGAACTTGGTCTGATTCAAGAGAGAAGCTACTAATGTTTTATCTTATCCTGCCGTTTGATCTGTATTATCGTCACACAATGAATGACTAATTGAAACGTTCCCAATTCCATTGTTGAACATGTGTATTTATCTTGAGCTGTTCTTCCATAAATATTTGTTCCGACAGAAACAATGCTGGTGTGAGAAATATATATACTTCTCAAGAGATACCACAGGAATGTTATCAACTGCGAGCGTAGATAATTAATCGCTTTAGAAAACATTTGTTCCAAGATATTTAATCGGGTATGATCAGCTGGCGCCACATCAATTGTTGGCTTGTCTCAAAATTGACTGGGGGGGGGGGAGGGGCGGCTGCGATGTTTCCTTTGAGCTTACGCTGCACTGTTCTTTGCCTGCGAAGCGACCTTCGTCCCCCTAAGTAAAATTCAGAAGCAAAAACATTAGAGTCTGTCACCCAGGCAACGCTGTTCTCAGATCGCCAACAATATCACCCGTCGTTTCTTCCTTGATGAACTTCAATAATCCCGGTGAGGGACAAACATAATATGATCTTACTTTGCTTGTAAGTTAGAACATAGAGCCAGGTATGTGGTGGCCCTTTGGTTGGAATATTTTCACCAGTCCCCAGCTTGTTCGTGAATGGTCATATGTACTAGACATTGTTTATCACTTTAATTTTTATTTTTTTATCAGTACTCAAATTCTGTAACTGCCCCCACCCCCCACCCCCCCAAAAGGGATGCTAACAGGTTGTGCTACTGGTGTGTCGCTGTGTTGTTTTCATAAATTTGTTGCACTTGCAAACCATGAGGCTGGGAAAGGGGTTTCCCGTACTGGCGTGCTGGGGCTTTTTATTTAACGTACTGGCGTACTGGAAGCCCTCTTATTTTACGTACTTCGTACTATCCAAAATTTTGAAAGATTTTTATTTTCCGTACTATGTACTCTACAAAAATAATTACCTGTGTACCAGTACTGACCCTCCCCCCCTTACCCCCCCCCCCTCAACCATGGACGTATAGTACGTCAATGTGCAAAGATTGCTGATACTATTGTATTCACCTCTTAGATGAAGGCTCCGTAGCCTAGCCATTAGGTCATGAGGGTCAGACTCTGAGAGGCTTCTAAATGTTGGAAAACATTTGCGGGAAGTCTTACGGCCTAGCTGTCACACAGGACCACACAGTCATTTCCCATTTAACGCTTTGGTCAGTGCTCATGTAAACTGACAGACCGTGCTGCCACCTAGGCTGCAGCAATGAACTTGACAGAAAAGATGGCGTATTCATTTAGTAAGCAGGGCCAAAATGAGCTTTTATGATAAAAATCACAACTCTACAGCAAGCAAAAAGCTTTAAAAAATAATATACAACGTTTTAAATCATACAGAATACAAAGTATACTAGTATTCAGAAAATTTTATTTATTCGATGGAAAAAAAGAGCTATTTCTGGATGGTTAAGTTTAACATGATACCTGCATGACTAACGTAACTGGTACAGGTGCCCGCATCATACATTCACTAGGAACAAGTGAAACTTCTGTGAATGTTCGACTGTTGTTGCTAATAATTACAAGAATTGTGTCTTATTCTTGGCTAGTAGCAGGGACCTATTCATATTCATCACATGGCGAGCTTTAAATATAATGCACTTGTAAAAATTGTTCCGGCACTGTAAATAGGACTAAGTGATGGATGAAATATAAATGAAACCTGCTCCGGTCCCGTCAGTAGCCAGTCAACAGAACTGTGCCTCCACCACATGCAGATCTACAGAGACAGAAACCGGCGTACCACTTACGCTAATAGACACTTCAAGATCAAAGGCCTGCAGCATTGGTGACATTAAGTCCATGGACACCACATCTTACCAAAAACATATATTTGGTTCGTTATAACTCAGCAATGACATAACTTACGTTGGTTTCAAACCCACGTCGTCCGTCAAAGTGCGCATTAGACGTAAAGCCCGCTTTGCCAATTCTACTGTGATGTAAATAATGTATTCCTTTAATCAAAATACTCAATTTTATTCTTTGACTAAGGCGACTTGCTGGGACTCGGGACTCGATATCACCAAAAGCCATCAAAAGTGACAATCAAGTAAATGTTATGTTAATCGTTAGCGCACATTGTAAGAAGCAAGTAAATGCAGTGTTGTAAATGCTGCTGTTTTAGCAAATAATATTTCATTTCTATAATACAAATTGCGTATTATCAAGATAAAAAATTATGATTTACCTTCGTATCTGGATTATGTGTGACGGCATTTGATGTGTATGTTACATTATATTGTCATCGCATGTAAGATTTCGTTATTGATAGGCAGTGCCACAGGTGATGTTGTGAAGGAGTGAACTGACCCTGTTACTTTTTCAATCTTCCGAGCCAAATATTTGCTTTTTAAGTGATCGGGAGAGTTTGTAATCTTATTATAACATTTTACGTGTTTCTTTATTCCACTTTATGTTTATATTCTTAACAAGTGCCTCCAGCTGTGCCCAGGTAACAAATCAAACTGACGCCAAAGGAGATAATGTGCAAAAGGGGAAAGAACATCCTTTTTAAACATGCTTCAAAAAATGTCCAAGTCCTTCTCTAATAAAAATGATCGATCATGAAAGCTTTATTTTGTGTCGTTATTTTGCATTAAAGTCAACTCAAACAACATTTTATTTCAACTTAATCTTGAAGGTTAACTTGAGTCGGGGAAACAGCATAGCTGCATAGCCACCCTTGTCGGTGATCATCATCATATGTCGCCAGGGTCTGAGTGTCCCTTCTCCGAGTTACCAGGGCGAACAGTTGGTAAAGTAATTTTAAAACATGACTTACTATCTTAACTTTATTTGCCTGCTCGGTTGTGTCTGAAGCAGTTAACATCGCAATTACAAATCCAAATGCGACACGATACACTGACAAATCATGCACGTATTCGTGAGCGCCATTTTGAACATGGCCCAATGCATTGTGCGAGCAAGAGGCCCAATAAATAATATACACTATAAAACAGCATATGTCATATCCTTATTGATGCTCTAAATATTTGCAAAATATATACTTTTGGTTTCATATATTATAAACCCCCCATTTTATTTGTTTGTTTGTTTGTATGTTTGTTTGTTTGTTTGTTTGTTAGATTGATTATTTCTCTATTTATTTTTAAAAACTATTCTGCGTGTTTTCTTCATGCATTGTACTTGTAGAAGAGAGAATACGAATATTGGTCTACTTTGGACGCAACATTTCCCAGGGCAGGCTCACCTCCCAAGCAGGGCTGACTAAATGAAAGAAAAAATAGTTTCTTTTCACACTTCACTCGTGTCAAGAAGGGAATACTGGGGGGGGGGCGGGGGTGCCCAGGTTGCACCCGCACCCCCTCCGCTAAAATCATCAGACTCTCTCTCTCTCTCTCTCTCTCTCTCTCTCTCTCTCTCTCTCTCTCTCTCTTTATAACCTACCCAATTGGTCATCAATTGAATATAAATGTAAAGATCACAACCAAAACGCGGCATTCTGGTGGCCAAAAAGGGTGAAAATGCTAAATACCCAAGAGCGTCTGCGGGCTCGGTCCTGGATCCCCAACCAACACTTTCAGCAAACCCCTCAGCTAGAAATTTCTAGATCCGCCCCTGGTATAGACCTACCTCAGTTTCTTCAGCAGGGAGAGAACAAAGACAAGTGGAATAATAAAATTTAGGCCTGTTAAAGCCCCCTTAAAGGGACCATCACAGGTGGCTCGACATACACCGCACGATTTTCCTCACTCAATTCCCACCAATTAATTGTAAAGTTTGGTCGTACAAGCCCCCTCCCGACATGGCCTGATAAGAGTTCCAACCCCGGCCGAGTAGACGGACCAAAATAGGACGAGGCTCTATTTTCAGCCGAGATCGGGTGAACTTGTACCCCATCACCCCTCTGAGATGAGGTCAGCATCCTCATCAGAACACACGTACAGCCAAGATGGCCAACAAGTGGACCAGGAGCCAGGAGGGGGGGGGGGGTTACTTGGTCTCGAAAAGGGTGTGTAGGCGCCCTGGAAGGGTAAAAACCCTATCTTCTTCATGCGATTTTTACCCCCCAAACCCCCAAAGAGGGGGGTTAAATTTCTACAGTTTACATAAAAAATGGGGGTCAAATTCGACATTTTCATCTAAGAAATGGTCATTTTCCACAATAACAATACCAAAATTGGTCAGAATCAGCATTTTTCATCCTCTGCGTGAAGAAAATCTAGTAATTTTGCTCACTTTTGAAGAAAAAAAGGTCAAAATTCGAGCCTGAGTGCATAAAATGGGAGCCTATATACCTACCACTATAGTTATAGTACACCCTCACCCCCGGGACCAGTAGTAACAAGTGACAGTAACTGATTGAATTTTTTGGTGTCCATCCTCAAGAAATTGATGTAGCAGGTTGGATCACTGTCTTCCAGTTCCTTGAGCATACAATGCTACACGCCCATCTCAGGTCTATCCAAAATCCTCTGCTTCACTCACACTTTCTTTTGGCTTCATCATGTCTGTGTGCCAGCACAGACATATTGTATTTCTAGAAATTCTTTCTTTCTTTCTTTCAATCTTTCTTTGTTTCTTTCCAGGCAAATTTGTTCGACATTTCATTTGAAAAGTATCATACGTAGAAACTTCAAACTTGGCACAATTATACTTCTATAGAATAAGTCTTGCCTTATTATTATGAAATGTCATGCTTTTCAGAATTATGCAAATGAGGGCTAATTAAAGTTTTAAATCTTCAATATCTTATATACTATGGTAGATGTGGTTTCGAGTGTATAGGAGTTCGATCATAGCAAGGCAAAGGTCATTTCAAATGTCAAGGTCATGTCAAGGTAAAAGGTCAATTTTAGGTCAAAATGTCATTTTAAATGTCAAGGTTCACTTCAGGTAGAGGTCATCTCAAGTTCAAAGGTCATTTTCAGGTCAAAGGCCACTTTCGATGGTGGCTTTCTTCTAGCCATAACTTTGGTCAATTTTTATCCAATTTTGATCATGTTGGGCTCATATTGTAGCTATTGTAATGCTGCACATTTTTTAAACTTACATGTGACCTCTTAAGGTCAAAGTTCAATGTCATTCGGACCTTTGAAAGTTTTATCCAGCCATAACTCGGCCAATTTCCATCCAGTTCTAATCATGTTGGACTCAAATTGTAGGCATTGCAACACTACACATTTTTGTAAGAGCATGTAACCTCTAAAGGGCAAAGGGCAAGGTCATTTGACTATTTGAAAGTTTAATCTTCCCCATAACTAACTAAGTCAATTTTCATGTGATTTGGGTTCATATTGGGCTTAAATTGTGGGTATTGTAACACTTTACACTTTTGTAATTTACATGTGACCTGTAAAGGTCAAAGGTCAAGGGCATTTGGACTTTGAAATTTTCATCCACACGTAAGTTTAATGGTATGTGAAGTACCAAGGGACAAGATTTGTAGCATTTAATATTCAAAACTCCACCAGACACACAGATTTGCTTTGAAGCAAATCTTTTTTCTAGGTTTTTTTTTTTTTTTTTTTTTTTTTTTTTTAAATTAATGGAATACACTTCAACAGCTACAGCCCCCATTTTGTTGTTTCTAGCATCAGCCATGTATGTTGTGGATACTCTGATGAATTTTGGCGGGTAATTTTAGTTTTAGAACAAGAATGCAGGGGTCATGGAAATTTAAGAAATGCTGACCTGGGCAGTGTCTTCTCAAACTGGAATTGGGGGAAATTGGGTGGGAAAAATTGGTGGAGGACTGATCGTCTGTTCACCTACATGTATGTTGTATACGTTCAAAAGTTGGCTCTAACCGCAAGGGGCAGCTGCATCCAACTTAATAGTACCGTGTGTGTCGGCGTTAGTTTACTTATCAGCGTACCCACGTAGGACAACTAAACGAGTGTTGACATTGGTAAATGAGGACAAGCTTGTGTTGGTTGACACTGGGCTAACAGCGATGATGAACCAAGTACAATTTTTATTATGCCATGGTCATTGTCTCACCAGTGTCGTTGCCATGGCAACCAAAGAGATTGATTATACCTCCAGTCGTTATTGTAACCAAGGTGTTCTCAAAATATAAGTGTGAACTGAAACATCTGCTCGTCTCCTATATGAACGTCTGCTCTCTAAATGCCAACCAGATGCACTCCGAAGAGCACAGAAGCCCACAGGTTCTGCAAGGTCAGCTTCCATTGCCTGTTCCATTGTCACCTGTTCCCTCCCTCAAGAGAAAATTTCCAATCAAAATGCATTTCCAAATTATAAATATCACAGAATTGCGACATTTGACAACCTCGGCGTGATATTTATTTGGCTAACCGCCCAGTCATAAGAATCAATACAGAGTGAACGTTAAAGTCTAATCTTGGAGGAATAAACTAACATTGATGATTCCTCCAAGGTCTAATGCAAAGAAATGAATGTTGGGCCCATGTGCGCGCATCAATGGTGACTGCAAAATCAGCAAACGTGCGCTCGTGACATTGAAGGGGTTGAACTATAAATAGCGACAAAGGGCTCATTCAAGCGTTCTGCTTAATTTACAACAAAATGAATATTGATTTACAACTATATTTAATGCGCACGCCGAATCCATCCGAATCAACCCTTGACCCTTTAAGGTGGTATGCAGAACGCAAAATAGACTGCCTTTTTTGTCATAGATACCTTAACTTCATGTTATTGCAAGCGTTAATGATATGAATTCGAAACTGTAGAATAAGATTAAACCTATCAGGCCAAACCAATCTGGATGAGAATCTCTTCTAAAAGAGCCCAAGCTCGTCCAGTCCTTTTTAAATAGAAAATATACCAGCTCTGTGTTATTTTGGTATGGATGTTACTTTATTATTAGCTGAGGCTATATTACACTGTGGCTGTCATTGTGAAAAATGGAGTTAAGGAAAAAGAAAGAGAGAACACTGCACCGGAGGGCAAGCAACTGCGGCTGGCATTAATTATTGTGCCCTTTCTCTTCTGGTCATCTATTATTATGCAAGCTGCTGTAACAACGGGCATTTTGTGCATATATACGCCATGCATATGCACATATTTTTATTCGCACACTTTTGGCTCTTGTAGGGCAAGAAGCTTGATTTTTACGTGTATTCTCCTGTGAACTGGTAAATAGTACAAAGAAATACAATGTATGCCATTTCAATACACACATACAAACACACATACATCCATAAGTACATACATACATACATACATACATACATACATACATACATACATATACATACATACATATAAAATTGTATGTATCATTGTACTGTTGCTGTTGATAATACGCTGGTATACAAATGGTCGATCAGGCACCTAGCACAGCATTTGCTTTTTACCAAATGCAAGTCAACAAAGGGACACCGTAATAGGAATTTTTTTTATCGTTAATGTATTTGTGTTCTGACAAGAAGCGATGAAACACACAACATAGAGACACGACTGATCTCTGCAAATTTGATCTCAGTGGCGTAATCGCAGTTATACCCAATATGATGACTAGGGTTTGCACCATTGTCCAGTTTTGTTGTCCAATAATGGATGGACAACAGTCTATTTATAACACAAAGATGTGAATGCGTTAGAACAATACTAATTAGCATCAAGCATCGGGAATAAAAGACGAGTAAAAGCAGGCCTTCGGCACATAAAATGCGCACGCATGCATTTGCGTAAATCCTTATAAATTATACCTGTCTGAAGCAGGTTCTTACAAAAGACCGGCCATGCAAGGGTATGTAGGGATAATGAAAGGACAATAAGGAACATAAGGCCATGTTTCATGTCATAATTTTGTCTTCAAGCTAAACACGTAATATTTATTTATTTTTTTTAAATCACAGGCGCGAAAAGTGACAGACGTGTAGACAAGTTATTCATTCAAGGGAGCGAGGCAGACCAGTTGTGCGTTTCACGCAAGCAGATCTACTGGTCTTTTTCGGGAAGCCAACATTGAGCGGTAAGTGTTCGGTTCATTACGTCCGTGTTTCTTCTGCTACGTTATATTAACTGCCAGACAAGATGTTTCAGCCATGAGTAAGTTGCATGGAGAACACATTCTCATTTATAAATGCCCCGCACATGGTACAAGAGCCGATATCCTCAAGTGACCTCTACGAGCTCAGGTCCATTTGAAGCCACGCACCGACGATATGTTTCATGTGATGGGAAGGATCGTGTTTTCTACAAGAAAATACTGAACCAGAAGGCAAATATGACCTTAGATATGGGCATGTAGGCTTATACAACAACGCTTCTTCAGATAAGTGACAGTATGTAATGTTATGTTAGGAAAGCTGCGTTCTCAAGATAATCGATTTAGGATGACGCTGTGTTTGTCTCGTACAAGACACTCAAAGCACTGATATGCCCTGCAAATACGTCAGTTTTGTTCTTAACGTCATGACTGTATTTTAGCCTGAAAAATACAGGCATACGTCCGCCCGGGGATTTTCAATGCATACCGAGTCTCTCCACCCGAGAATCTGTGCGCTATGTATAATGGTACTGCTTCTGCCCCGGGCTGGCGGACTGCATTGTAAGCGCAGTCGCGCGTACTTGCACCGGTTTAATGTATCCCCGGCCGTGATGGGTCACGCCGTGCCATATACAATAATAATTTAGCATGAATAAATTCACAAATTTTAAGCGACGGGTACAGTGGACCGCGATCATTCTTCTTCTTCTTCGTCTTCTTCTTCTTTTTCTTCGTCTTTTCATGGGGCACATCTATTTGCCAGTGTCTGGGTGCGAGTGCAGATGAGCGAGCAAACACACAAGATTTTTAATGTGTCAGAATATTATGCATATTAGCCGGCTCGAAATACACGTGTGCATTCACCTTATACCTGCTGGACAAAAGAGTTGCACACCTCGTCACCCGATCTCTTCTCGCTGTTTCCTGGCATTTCGATTGACCTTTCAAACCAACTGGTCTGTCAATTTATGAGTTGATACATATTATATCAAATACCAGACACCGAAGCGTCACATCAAATTAAGACAAAATCATTATAGTGCTATGTTTAGCACAATACCGTTTTAATCAGACCAGAGTAGTCGCTTGAGGAAGCGGGTGAAGGTGGAAGGTGGGAAGGACGGGGGAGCGGGGGGGGGTTTACTTGGTCTCGAAAAGGATATGTGGGCGCCCTGGAAGAGTAAAACCCTATCTTCTACATGCGATTTTTAAAACAGGGAGTCAAAATTCGACGTTTTAATGTAAGAAATGGTGATTTTCCACAATAACAATGCAAAAATTGGTCAGAATCAGCCTTTTCAACCTCGGCGTGAAAAAAAAAAAATATTTTTTTCTGATTTTAGAAAAAAAGAGGGATCAATATTCGAACTTGAGTTCATAAATGGGGGGGGGGGGGGGGTCAAAGCTCTACGTGTGGTGGAAAATAGGAGGTCATTCCCGCGGATCTTTTCTAGGTACCACTATAGTTGGAGTACACCCCCCGGGAAGGACCTACAGTCTGGTCACTCGGAGTTGGCACGGCGATTGAGTATGCATTCACAAGGCGACCATGCAGGGGCCGGTGCTTGAAGGAGGGGCAGGGAGACAGAGGGTTCTAGGTGTTAGGTAACGGACGTGGTGCTGGACCTGTGAGATAAATCAGAGGCCACGCGAGGCGCAGCCGAGCTTGTCCTTTGATTCATCGAGAAGAATGTCTCTCTGAGCAGCGGCTCCTTGTCTGAGCTAAGTTTTCAGCAAAGAAAACCCACATAATAATGAATGAATATGAACGTGGCAATTCATGAATTAACTAAATAAGTGAAGTTCTGCTTATAAGTGCAGAGTTTCAATAGTTTCAATATAAATGAAGAATACCCACCAAACCAAACATAATTACTAAAAAGTATAGAACAAGTTCAGATAAGAATAATTTGACTTACCCTTGAACTAGTATGTAGCCTTTCTAGCTCGATAGGAAACATCAGTCTAACCACCTGCCAGTGTACAACTGAGGTAGAAACAAACTGGGGCTATATATTCAATCCCAGTGATTACAAAATAAACAGTTGCAGCCAGATACCTGTATAAACCCTCGGAATTCCTAACAAGTACTGTAACAATGGGCATCCTGTACCAGAAATGTAAAACAGACTCCATGATGACACCCACTCCTATGACACTCTCCAAGAAATCAAGTTCTATTTAGTTGTCATCTTGTGTGAACAAGTTTGTGTTATATAAAAAAAATAACTGAGGACAGAGCCATCTTGATTTGTATTACTATAAGTACTACATTTTCCCTTACTGCGAAAGGGGTCGATGGAAACATAAAGTCATTGTCATTGTTCAGGCCGCTTTACCAGAAACTGGAACTACTTACAAATTCATGCCCTTGCCTACTCAGAATGAACACACTGTAGCACCCTAGTACAAGTAATAATTTTGCCCGGGTACAAGGTACGGATAATGAGAAAATTTAGAAATAATAGCGTGTCCGATGTACGGAATATACAGGGGCTTCCAGGACGGAAGTACGGTAAGTAAAATTTTATTTTGTGTCTGTTTACAGCAAAGAAGACATTAGCCAAAGGTTTCTTATGACACAGGGCATGAAAAACAATTTAAAAACTGCAGAAAATTATAATTATTTATTCAGCTTTACACACACCAGGTGCACATTTCGCCATTTTGCAAGGTCATTTTTTTTGCGTTCATCATTTATGGAAATATAGATTCACGTTTTACTAGTCATGGGTCTCTTAGAGTTCACGAGAATATATTGTTAAATCACAGTTCTCGGGTAAATTAAGAAAATGAAATTAAATAATTTTGCGTGCGCCATATATGTAAAGTAAACAGCGGAAATATAAAAGATAATAATTAACTGTGGTGAAATGTCAACCATGTGGAATATATACATGCACAGATACAGGGTTATGCATGTCGACATACAAATTACAATATACATGAAAGACATTGGACGACTACGTATACGTGACGGTGGTCCTTACAGTAAAGTGAAAAGGCACACACAGGGGCCTGATACCAAAGAAAAAAGCTTGAGACATAGAGAATGAACAGTCGTAGCCACACCACTAATTTGCCGGAGACTAAAACATGGTTAGATTTACGTGAATATAAACAATTACACAGAGAGTTAGACTTTGGTTCCTAAATTTGAGCGCGTATCAACGACTCTTCTCTTCGCCATTGCTTTATTTATTTTAGTTTACTTTTTCCTGGTAAAGAAGTTCAAGGCTTTTTTCACCTTACAGGCAGTATGACTATGCGCGATTAATCTTCAGCATTTCCCACAGAAGAGAGGGGTGGACCCTTAATAAGTTTGAAAAATCTCAAAAGCAATCACCCTAAGGCGAATGACTTTAATACTGCGCACATTTGGTGATAAAGATGGAGAGGAGGAGGAAGAGGCGATTTGACTCATTTTTCTACTAGGCTAATCGACAGCGGCTGGCCAACTTGTCCAACGATTTTGATTGATCATACTATCAGGTCGATGTTATAGTTGAGAAATAGAAAAAAAGAACTTCGTTGTCTCCGTTCAGGATTAAGGACTAACCTATGAAAAATTGGGACCCAGTTTCATTATTAAGTGGGATACATTAACCTAAGTGTGAACCTTTACCAACATTGTAGCCTCCTTGGTCATACCCTATGAACGTGGATAGCTGAGTCAAGAAAGGCAGCACATGGTGAAAATGACTGGCTGTCTTTCAAGACAGAGACGTCGCTACTTTGTTGTTTTCATCTGAAGCTAAGCTTGATCATAAGGACATGCAATATGCCAAATATACTTTCAGGGGGGAAGCACCCACAGAATCACTGGCAGCAACTGGGACAAACGTAAAAAAGGATTAAATACATACATACATATATGTATATATATATATATATATATATATATATATATATATATATATATATATATATATATATATATATATATATATATATATAAAACACTAATTTCAAGTCAAGCTAAACTTGCGATTTGAAAAGCAAACCAATGACCAGAAGTACCATTTTAAACATTTTTTTTAAAGTATTATTTTTCTTCAAATCGAGATCTATACATGACTCAGTCCTGCTTCTTAATTAGTTAAATCAGATATGCTAAACCAGAATTTGCGTAGTTTGGACTTGGAAAAAGAGATGAAGACAAATAAGTCCCTACGTTTCTTGAGGGAATACTTCGAAGAAGAGTACAGATTTAGGACAAAAACGCAAAATTTTATTCCCTATGCACAAATGACAGAAAGGTTGAGCATATCAACCAAATTTGGCGCCTTCAATTCAAAAGCGTCTAATACCCTCAGGTGGTAACTACAAATGAAACAAAACAAGAAGACGAAGTAAAGCAAAACCAAACAAAGCGAAAGGAGCCAAACAATGTAAAACAAAACAAAACAATGATCAGATGGCGAGAATTTGTACGATTTAAAATTTTTCACACTGCGTACTGAATGAATGTGAATGAAATAAATGAACCGCGTTTTTGTAAATTTTGGATCAAAATACTGGGACCTTGTACTGCAGAAAGAAACGACATTCAAGTCAAAAAGATCTTTGCAAATTTTATTTTATATACTGATATCATAATTGCATTTATATTCAAGGACGTCTTTGCAACAGCCACTGATGGCCCAAAGCAGATTAACTCAGAGCTCATTAATCACAGGAAGTGACATTTCACAATTTAATTGGCAACCTGAACGGGACTTCTTTTTTTATGGCCTTACTGAAACAGTATCATGACAAATAAAGACCACTTGGCCTCTTGATAACATGAAGCACGAAAAACTTTCCGTGTGGAATGAGATAAATTGTGTTTGGTAACCTGTGACCTGAAAAGAGGTCAAAGTGAACAGAGCATGCTCAGCTGACAGACTGATTTGCTTATATTGCAGGTGCCTTTGTGCATGCGTCACATTATTTGCATACTGTGTTCCAGAAAATCACTCGTACGTTAGCTGTACCATGCTCATAAGGTGAACGGTACAAACTATCAATTTGTTCAAATGGACGAAAGCCATATTGTCAGAAGTAGATGCCTTCAACGCATTTCTCACTTTTCTGGCAGAAAAGTGAGAGATTCTGGAACATTTATTTATGTTATTTTTGTCATGGTACACATTCCTTTAACTTTGGAATCTTTGGATCATAATATTTTTCTATTCGATGTACACTTTCTATATTAACCTACACCAAAAGAAAAGAAACCCGACAAAGTTGTTCTTTTTAAAGTGCGCCTTGATATATATACATATATGTATATATATATATATATATATATATATATATATATATATATATATATATATATATATATATATATATATATATATATATATATATATACAGTGAAACCTCAGCTCATTATAACGACACTCGGATATCCGACATGTTCAATATAATGACACACATTTTCATGGGAAAAAATCATTTTCTCTCTTATTTGATTCATTTATCTGACATATTCAACTATCTGACACATTTCTTAGGTACAGATGGGGTCCTTTATAATGAGTTTCAGTGTATAGGCTTAAATTGACATGTACAAATGTTTTTCCTTAGCATAAAGTTATACAGACCTACTATTATCTTCACCGAGGCTATTGGAATTGCACCAAATGACCTCCATGAGGACAGTAACAGGTTTGAATGCAGAAAGGTGAAAGCCCAATGGTGGCAAACCAGGTTTGAGATGGATTTTATTGGCCACCTTCCAGATGCAAAATGTCCCTGTGTGATGTCTGTTGAGGGTGAACCAGTGGGAAGAGGCTAAACCAATGTCACTTAGAGCTAAGCAAAGCCTCACTAAAAGGAGGGATCACTTTGCTTCTCCTGACCAAACAAGCATGGCACGGGTGTCAGGTGATCCTTCTTGAATGGTGGCGGTCTCTAATACTAGGAATTCAAGTTATTTTAAACTTATTTCATTGCGTTTAGTCCATAAATTCAACTTTATATCACTATTGAGACACTCTTTCTTGAGAATAGAGACGTGTCGTTTTGCTCTTGCTTGGTTTAGTTTGACAAAGATTATTTATGTCTGGGTGCCAACCCAGACATTTTGTTTTTCCAAGAATTCTTTCTTTCTTTCTTTCTTTCTCTCTCTCTCTCTCTCTCTCTCTCTCACTCTCTCTCTCTCTTCTCTCTCATCTCTCTCTCATCTCTCTCTCTCTCTCTCTCTCTCTCTCTCTCTCTCTTTCTGACCAAGTTTGTCCAGACACTATTTTTCAAAAAAACCACCATATTTGCCATGGTGACTGACATAACCAGCCAAATTGTGCATCTCATTTGGTCATGATGTTTAAAATATGCAAATTTTAGAGGCAACAAAAATTTTAAAAGCGCCATATCTCCCAAACTATTGCAGATGGACTCAAAATTGCAATGTGCATAAATGCCTTTGTGACACTTGCCACTATAATGAACAGTATAGTTGTACAATTTCAAATTATACTTATAAAGGGGCATTGAAAAATTTAAAAGTTGAATATCTCCAAAACTATTGTACACAGAGGTGCCAATCCAACTTCAATTTATAGGTTTGTGGCAAAGCCGCATCCAATGAACCATGAACCAAAGTTGTCAGATTTTACTTTATGCAAATTAGGTGAGTATGCAAAATGTAAATCTTTAATAGCTTCAAAACTATTATAGAAGTGCCATTCTTACTTCAATTTATGGGTTTGTGGCATAGCCCCACCCAATGAACAATAAACCAGAGTTCTTCTAGGCTTATAATTCATGCAAATCACACACAATTAAAATGTTGAATAGCTTCAAAACTATTATAGATATTAGTTTCATTTTAACTTCACTTTATAAGTTTGGTACATGGACACATCCCTTGAACCAAGAACGAAAGCTGGGCATTTTAATTTTTAAAAAATAGGCTAAGGTAATACACAAAATTTAGATTATGTTGAACAATGACAAAATGGCATTTCAAAACTGTTCTCATTTTGAAGGCACCCAGACAGTTCACTGTGAAGCAAATTTTTTTTTCTAATTTAACTTGTTCTGAGAGACAAAGAGAGAGAGAGAGAGCAGATTGGAGATGACGTTTACGCTATTCAGGCGCTTGCTGGAACTATTAATGGGAAAATGTTCCATACCAGATACCGGCGTTAGGTCCCTCAAGATCAGCAAATTATGGTACCTAACCTTACATCGATGTATGCCTGTGGCACGGTAAATTAGGCACAATTAGCAAATCCGACGAGGCAGAAAACGCATTTCTAAATATTAAAGTCATCCGAAATAAATTTCCCAGCGAAGCAATAGTCTCCTTTTTGTCCGTTTATGTTTGCAAGTCTTTCTTTCTGTGGTATTCGACTATATTGAATATCCCTGGCCACACCAACCAGGACATCCACCCTTATTGTGGTGCTTACTAACTTAAGGCACTCGTAATATTTTATTTGAGTCTCACATGCGAAAAATACATTGATAAAAAATCAAATATAAGGCAGAACCGAGCAGACAATTATATTGTATGTCAACACCTCAGCCACCGGTAACTAGCCAGGCCTGGATCACAGAGGGAATGAAAAGAAGCTGAGTATCACATGACCACTCCTTTTGATGACATCACAACTAACGGGCCCGCAAAGTTAAAGTGGCCTCTCTTTTCCACAGGTGGCTAGATCGCTGCTAATTGCTTAAGTGTAATGCCAAAAGCTGGAATAGGCTTATAATGGTTTAATGAGAAAAGCAGAAAAAGTACATATTAAATTCATACTGTACTTTTAAGTTTTTATATGTTTTAACGTGTTTTATCTGTTATGTCCTGGTTTTTGCAATAGCCTTAGTTTTGTTTTCTTGTAAGAAATACTGTGTGGCATTTCATATCGTGTCTTCACAGAGAACACGCGTGGAGAGTAATGAACGGCAAACGTGCATTTATATATTAGACATTCTTGTCATAGTTACGAATCATTTTTCGCCTATGTTTCTATATCATTTGTACTTTATGACTTATTTCCAATTGTACTATCGGGCAAGGTTCAACCAAATTCGGGTATTTAGAACTTGTTACCTTTAAATGTCAACAATATAAATTGGATGAATGTGAACTTTTTTGGGGGGGGGGAGGGCATAAAAGCAAGAGACGTCTGTATACATCTCTCTCTCTCTCTCTCTCTCTCTCTCTCTCTCTCTCTCTCTCTCTCTCTCACTCTCATTTTTATAGCTGTATCATGTCAACCGGATTCACCTGTATCTTGGTGTATTTTGTATAACATGAGGAGACAGCTTTGCATTAGGCATACGCTATACTATTCTCAATTATCGAGAAATAAATAAAACATACATTATACTGTACTACCGAAATCAGCATGTCGTTTCTGGCCGCCAGGATTGCACAGCGATACTTTATGTTCCTCTGCGAGAGGAAGTACGTTAAACGAGACTGTCATCGCAAAGCCGTAAGAAATAAAAGGGAAGAAATATCACAAGGTGACGATATGCTCTAAATTGCTGTGTATTGACAATTTGCTATGGTCAGTATGCCTGCAAAAAATTGAAAGGGGGTGACTCTTCTGCCGATACTCGGCAGCTCATGAATTTGGCAAAATACCCATAGATGTGGGGGCTACTTTAAAGTGATATATAAGCGTCGAAACTTGTAAACATTTAAGATTGAATGTTGCACTTCATTTCCGTCGAGGATGTATGTATTTATGTATGTATGTATGTATGTATGTATGTATGTATGTATGTATGTATGTATGTATGTATGTGTATGTGTATGTGTATGTAAGTACGTGTGTATGAATTATGTAAGCATGCATACATGTGCATATACGTGTGTGAATGCATGTGTGTTTGCATATGTGTATGTATGTATTCATGTAGCCGATGACTTATCAGGCTTTAAAACGAAATACACTTCCCAGAACGAGAGACATACATGTTCATGTTTTAAGCCGTGTGTCTTGGTATCTGTATTTAAACTTGTACATTTATATCTGTTTTCATCATCATCATCATCATCATCATCATCATCATCATCATCATCATCATTATTATTATTATTATTATTATTATTATTATATGTGTGTGTGTATATGTGTGTGTATTTTATTATCTTATGTTGTTTTGTATTGTGCTATACTATGTTTGTAAATATTGTTTATTGTAACCTGGGCCCGATGGAAGAACAGTTTTTAACAGAATCGGCCACCCGGTATAAATGTATTTTAATGAACACCATTGAACCATTCTTTTTAGGAATGGGGATTTGGTCTAGTGGATATCTGCGTTTCCCATTTCAGCTAGGCGACTGGTGCCAAAGGTTGCCGGTTCGAGTCCCGCTCGTTCCGAACAAAAAAATAAATAGATGTATGTATGTGCGAATATATGTATATATGTGTACGTGCGCGTGTGATGTGTACGTATGCATGTACACGTGTACAATATATATATGTAAGAATGCATGTATGTACGAATATATGTGTTTGCAGGTTTTCTGCCTTCCGAAATTGATTGTATAGGACCCCTCGCACCTCCCACCTCCCACCTCCGGCCGACACACATATATGTGTGTATGTATATGGTCTCCAGGCAACCTAGGAATTTCGCTGCTGTCGCCATTTTTGCTGATGCATCCTTGTGCTCTTTAGCCAAAACCAAAAATATGTTTTTTCTTATATTACGTCCTTTCAGGTGGTTCAGATATTTTGAATAATAGTTGGGCAGGCATCGTATCTGTGTCTTTTTGTCCACAAGCACTGCCTGGTAGCCATTACCGATATTCTGCAGTCCAAACTCTTTAGTGTCCATAAACCAACCTGTCACTGTCTAACTTATATACATATGGAAGTACTGTTGTTCATATTGCACACGTTCCCCTGTAGAATTTTGATATAGGCTGTATTAGCCCAAATAAATTAAAGCGTCTTCAGCGGGTGACTACTCAGAACATGTTTCGAAGCCTATACCCATACATGTCTCTCTGGGTAGCGGCTCCTTGTCTGAGCAAAGTATTCAGCAAAGATAACCCACATAGTAATGAATAAATATGAACGTTGCAAATGATGAATTAGCTAAATACGTGAAGTTTTGCTTATAAATGCAGTGCGTCATTATGAGTGAAGAATACATGTGAAACCAAACATAATTACTAAATTTGTATAGTACAAGTTCAGATACGAAAATTTGACTTACCCTTGAACCAGTATGTGCCCTTTCTAGCTGGATAGCTTATCTTAGATAAACTACCTGCCAGTGTGTAACTGAAATAGAAACAAACCGGGGCATTATATTCAGTCCCAGTGACTGTAAAATTAGCAGTTGCAGCTAGACCACCTGTAAAGACCGAGTGAAATCCTAACAAGTACTACAAGAATGGACAATGGATTGAAATATTATTACCCCATTACAAAATGTTAACAACCACATCACACCTTTTTAAGGCTCTAGCTATTTGGCTAATAGAGAGTGTTAGCCCAGTGGCCATCTGCACACCAACATTGCCTGCCAAAAGGAACTTTGCCAGTCATGATAAATGGGATTGTTACATTATTTGTTGATTGATTTACGCCATCTCACGAATGATCACTTCCGTTTTAAAACACAATTAGCCTGTTTAATTTGTCGCCTGGCAAAGTGTTCGTACTATTATTATACACAAATATAAATCTTCGTTTGATCATTGTTAGTATATCACATTCAAAATTGTAGTCGATTCATTTGCAAAACGGAAGTATAATTATGTCACTGTAAGTGATTAATCTCTAGCAACATGCATTGTAAATTCTATGTATAGACCCATGTGGTATGTTTCTTAATTTGTGCTTCTAATGGCACCTGAAGAGTCATAGAATGAAAAATATCTGTCCATTGCAGGTCGAGAGAATCATATAAATGTAGTAGTAATGGCTTATGAGACAACATACTGTGGCTTGTGGGGTTCCTTGGCTCGAGCAACTGGAGGTTGGCGGGATGGTAAAATACACATAAAACATTTCAATAACTAAATTGAATCAGATATGAATCACACACATGAAAAATAAAAACAAATCAATGGTACTGTATCAATGATATTAGTGGATGTTTAACCCTTTGTCACACCACAATAATGGAACTATCCATTTAAAATACTTGCCCAGTTTTGCATATGACTTTGACCGTGAGCACAAGGATTTATGTAGAATAATGTTACACTTGTATACTTAGATTAAGGATGCCTATACTGTATATCCTTAGTCTATGTTGACAGTTGCTTGTTTCCAGTTTCTAGTTCTAATGGGAGATAGTTCTATGTGTTGCCAATTGCAAAAATTGAGTTGGTATATACATTGGAAAGTTTTAACTATACCTTTGGTTAGCAGTTATAGCTGCAATATATCAGAGAAAAAATAAAATAAAAAAAAATCTTTAAAAATAATGAATGGTTCCTTGAGAAGAAGGAACTA
The DNA here is from genome assembly GCA_964020975.1 of Hermodice carunculata. Lineage (NCBI taxonomy): Eukaryota > Metazoa > Annelida > Polychaeta > Eunicida > Amphinomidae > Hermodice > Hermodice carunculata. The sequence continues at coordinate 69,360 of CAXHWN010001025.1, read as the reverse complement.
GGAACTAGGAACTAGGAACCGGTAACCGAGGTATCGAGGAGAGTAAGAACATTTAATTTTAACCCTTTCAATACACATTTCTTCGTCAACGCCAAGGGTGTACCCAAACAGGAGAATGTCGGCAAATAAAATCGACTTGTAATTTGTTGGCTATCAGGAGTAGTGACATGAAGAAGTCGATAGATAAATGTTGCTGTGTATGTTGATGGAGCAGTTTACCACCCTCTGTATGTAATGATGTCTACAAACGTAAAACAAACTTTCAATCTTCTTGCCTTTTTTCCCGGCACTGCCGGGAGGTATTTATGTCTTTATATAGACCATTCAGCCTGTAGATAATTTGAGAGAGCAAATATCGGGTGCAATGTACTGTTGTTACGCCTTAGGCGAAAATGACAATGCCTTTATAGAAGTGTCTCAGTGGGCTGCGCGTGCATGATTGTCTGAATATTTTCTTCAACTCCGATCACAGGAAATTAAATATATTGTATAAACTACTGGCACCTTGTAAATATGACTGGGCGAATAATGTACTCCCTACAAAACTGATCAATCGTGATCACGGGCAGGGGCGTACCCTCGCCTTTTTCAAAAGTTAAACCACACAAGGAGAACATATACCCTGCTCCATTATCGAACTTCGGGTAATCAAAACAGATCTGGTGTTGGAGTAAAAGAAGAGCATACACCTAAAAAAAACATCATTTTGGGGGTAAGCAAATTATTTTATATAATTTCACACCTTGTAATATTTAATATTTTAGAAAACATTTCTAGAGTTGTGTTATATGTTCCGGTGGTATTGTCACAATATTTATTTTAGTTGATTTAACTGGTGACGTTACATATTTGCAGATGTCACCCTTTCCACACACACACACACACACACACACACACACACACACACACAAATATATATATATATATATATATATATATATATATATATATATATATATATATATATATATATATATATATATATGGAAAGGGTGACATTTGTATGTGGTGTTTAGAGTTAACGGCGAGAACACGCAGCTGCTATTTCAAAAAGGCACTTTTTGGCGTTTACATCTATGCAGAATGTAGGTTCAATTACACACATTACCACAATGAGATTCAATGATGACATCAAAGTTAACTCCACATTCCATTAGCCACCATTATTCTTCGGGACGGGAACCCTCGCTCAGCGAATGGTTATTTGTGACCTGAAACATGATAACTTTGACACGGTTGAAAATTTGTTCAGTCTTCAGATTTTAGGCGGGGAAGGTTAAGAAATTGTTATTGTTCTACTGCATATAAAATATTCAACACGGAGTTCATCACACATTTCATTAATCTGGGCTTACGTTGATTAAATTAGCTATCCTTTTCACCCGGGCGAATTGAATTGAAGCTGATGTAATTTCGCTACTTCATTGTACCCATACGTATGCAGACATGGTCAAAGACACCCATGCACACGTACATTACATTAAAAAAAAAAAAAAAAGACAACAACAACAACTCTCCAGATAAAAGTTTGAAATCCATAGAGCTAATTGGGGCGAATGCGCACTTTTAGAAGTCTCGAGTATTCTCAGAGTATGGCAATTTGCGGAATTCAAGCTTATGGACTTGTCGATTGCTTAAACATTCCATGCTTTACAAAAGACAGATAAGTAAATAAACAAATGGATGAATAAGAAGTAAACTATAAGCACTACAATGCAAAGCCTCGGCATATGGGTCGACCTTTACCCATACATGGGTCCTGTGACCTTGAAAATGAGGTCAAGATCACCAACCTGGAATCAAGTCTTGGTTGTGTCAAGGTAATGAAGAAAAATTTGAGTTTCACATGGCCTGTAAGTTTTGAAATATCCAGTTAAAAAACGAATCGTAGACGGACGGAACCATGTACAGACAGACGGACAACCCAAAAGAAACATACACCTATGGGGTGCCAAGTGTAACATCAATTTTGTGGTTATTTTAATTCATTTCATAGAAGAAATCCGCAAACAGACGGCAACGGTGTTCAGTTCACAAATCCTGTAAGATATATCCAGTTTAGTGAACAAAATTTAAAGTAATGACAATATATAATGGATTGTATGCACAAAATCGCAAATGAAACTACGAAATCGTATGAAGCCACAGACTCGTTATCGTGGTCATTTTCGTGAGTCCTATAACGACTTGTCGAGGGCATCGGTTTCCACGTCTCGCGAAAAGCCACCTATTTTTTTTCTATGGGGCCTATTATCCATTTCATTTTATTACCGCGCCAAACGGTCAAAATTCAAACATAGACGCATGTCCAAGATTTGTTAGTTTGTGATAACGGTGTCAATGATCTCTGATGGTAGGAAATTCCAACCTGTTAAACTTGGCACGCTAGGGTTCAAAAGGTCACATTTTACCAATTTCGTGGACAAAATTAATACATTTTTTCAATCCTGTGTGCCTTAGAATTTTGTGGACAAAACTGATGTAGTTTTTGTGATTTTGTGTACGAAATTGAGAAACTTAACGATTCTGTTGACAGAATTGTATTATCTTCAGATTTCCGTGAACTAAACTGTTATACTCTTGCAATTGTGTGCACGAAATCGAGTAAGCTATTGGGTTTGTGAAATGTTCTTCCAATTTCGTGTACAAAATTGAATAACATATGGATTGCATGACATGTTTTTCGATTTTGTGCATAACATTTGATTAAAAATGGATTATGTGGACAAATTGGAAAGCTTTTGAGATTTTGTGGACGAAATATCAGTTATATCCTTAGTTTTTCATCATTACGCCATCATGGCAGCTGATTGTCTTGCAACACGGTCGGGGATTTTGGCGGAAAGTTAACATGTATGAGTTCAGAAAGATAATGCATGTCTGTAACACTCAGCTTCTCTGGCAATTTGTAAGGAAAGTTTCCCGCTTTCAGTGAAAAATGGAAGACTAGGTTCCGCAGCTCATTGTATTTTAATTTTTAAAGTCACATAGGGCCTATTTTGTAGGATGATGTATCCCACGCAGTAACCACAGGTTATGAAGTAATTGAGCCACGGTTGTCGAAGGTTTCCTCACAACTTAAGTTTCCAACCTGCTCGTTTTGGCTAACTCGAATGTGTAAATCTTGCAGTCGATTTTTGCTCAATTATCGTACAGCATGAGCAGTACACTGAAATTTAAATGGTCGGGTAATGCGCCATTTCAGGGGTTTACCGGAAGTGTGCGATTGTAGACTTTTGTTCCGGAAGTGCGAGCAATTATGAAGACATCCCCTTGCCCTTTTTGATAGCGTTACCTTTGGATATTTCAAAATGCTTGGTTTAAGTCAACAAACACTTCATTTTACGAAAAGAAGGTGGTTACTGGTAATGTACAAAAGAATTGCGAGCCTGGGGTCCAGTTTATTGTATCCAAGAAAATAGTGTGCTCGGTGGCGTAATACTGTTCTCGTTACCACATCATTATAGGCCTGGCGCGCTGACCTATTTTAGCTGTGAAACTCCTCTGAACTGGAAACGAGGTTTGGGATGTTGGCTTACTTGATTGTGTAACTAGGTTACAGTTTGAGATAGTTGGCAAGACTTTTTCTTGAGAAGAACTTTGGATTGTATTTAGGCCTAAGTTAAAATGGCAGGATGCAAGGTTTGTGTTCAAAGAAAACACGTAGGCCTATGCCTAGGCTGGTTTATCATATGACCTTATAATGATATAGGCCTACAAGACAATTAACATACACCACACATGTACGCAGCTGCTTTATTTGGACCTGTCCAATCCAAAAGACAAGGGGTGGCCTTTCTAAGCTTGACTAAATGTTCTTTACAAAGAAAAAATGAGCCCTTCGTATCACTATGGCATTAGTGAGTATAAACTCAGGCCTATTTCTGTGGTATGTATGAAACATAGATGCTCTTTACATTATCCTTAACGCAGGTTTCCTAAATTTTCTTATTTACTTTGTTGTAAATATATTCAGCCTTCTTAAATAATGTGTATGGTGTCCAGCACTTGCATTTCATCGAAGAACATGGATTTGGAGAAAGCTTTTCAAACAAACTTTTAGTTTTACTCCAATCAGACGTTTCAGTCGGTTTCAAACTAAGTAAAAGTCACGCTTAATGTGGTTTTCAGGGAATGTTTTCTCAAATATTTGACAATGATACAGGCCCATATAGGTTTGAAGGCCATCTGAAAGTACCTGTAAAAAACGTTTCAAATATCGAACTTCAAAGTAGCACGGAATTTTTCAAAATATAGCCTTCTATTGAGTAAAATACAGCAAACTCTTCCTGAAAAATATAGGCCTACTAGGCCTAACTTTTTCAGCTTTATTCATGATAACAGCTATGCTCATCTGAATGATATAAGTGATCACAAACTGAAAGTCCCGGCGCAAGGGCAATTTATTCAAACACCGGCTGAGACCTATTTCCAAAAAAAAAAAAAAAAAAAAAAAAAAAAAAATCGAGTGGTGCCTCTCTCGTTTTTCCCCACCGCGTTCGACGTAATACTGCTTGGGCTTAATTACTTAATAACAGTACTGTTCTGCCTAAAACAGAAAACGCACTATTGAAGCTCACAATTACGGGGACACAGGCACATATGTTCATGGATTTTAAAGTAAAGATTCTAGCACAAAAAGTCCACAAAATCGACCTTGATTGTTTTTGCGTTAATTGTAGCCTTCTTAGGCCTAAATCATTTCATCACTTAGCACTTTTAAACGAAGAAAAAAAGGACCAAGTGCGGAAAGTCCCAACAGTTGCATAGACCTAGACTTAAAACTAAGCTTTCAAGTTCATTTTTATGACGAATATAGACCTATATCTACATTCGTAAGTAGTTAAACGGCTGAACAGATATTTCTGTCAATCAATTCCATGCCTATTTTGATGTGGGCAGATTTTATGCATCAATTCACATGAAAGAAAATTGTCTCCATAGTAAACTAGGGACAAATTCATGTTTGTATTTTTAATATATCATGAACCTAAATTGACGTGTACCGCTTATGAATTGTAAAATATAATAGAAAGAGCATTTCTGCGGGTAGTATTAAATTAAGTTGACCTAAAATTAATCGTGCATCGCTAAGTCATCGGCTAGTCTTGCCTGACACGGTTTACATTCTCCTCGATTGGTCAAGAGGTCAAAGCACGTCAGCCGCCAGTCTCCCGCCATGCCATTACCTATGAGTATGAAATCCGACTGAGCTTGGCTGCAGAGCAAATTTATAAAGCTGGGAGCCTAAATTGTCACACAGCATTGAATCGGTAAGCCATTGTAACCTTCAAGTGTATAATGTATAATTAGGTGTACAATGTCTAATTGGATGACTAAAGCTTAGTATAATATAGGCGTTCATCATGAAACTAATGTTACAACACACCTGGTCCCTCTCACCACTCCAACTTGGTGCTAGTAGATAGGCCTAGTCAAGGTCAATTTTGGCCTGCAATCATTACACATGTAGCCTACGTGTTTCTCTCTCCACATGGAATGGACGTCGGTTCAAGTTCATGCAACCCTTTGAAGACAGTTTGTTGACTTTATATTATATTTTCTTTCGCGGGAAAAAATGATATAACAATTCTGTGTAACTATGGGATGAAAAATAGAGACTTCAATACTTGGATTACACTCCATCGAACCAGTGTGGGGGAATTTTATGACCGATGTTACAATGGGTCACCCAGACGCGCAGCGCCAAGATACTTGCATGCGTGACGCCGAAGATCATAGATTCCTCACATTGACTTGATGGGGAGTATTGAGTCACAAAGTCGATTGTATCACAAGAATTGAAGAATCGGCCTAATTTATTTCGGTTTGATATTTCTTTCTGCACCATGCAATTTGTTGCCGATCCACACTCTGGTGCAGTACACGAACGCAATCGATCCACACTCCATCGAACTATCATGTAAGATCTTCATTTATCAGTAGAATGTAAGTTTTTGCTTCAAATTACGGCTACTGTAAACTACACCTACATATTACGTGGCAAAATATTGAAACAACACTTGCGTACCTGTAGGGAAAGGATACACTCGGTGGTTCGTCTTGGGCAGGCTACGCCTCGTGTATCCTTCCGTTACACGGGTAGGCTCGTATCATACATATTTTACAGCCACGCAGTCCCACTCATGTTTTATTATTCACGACCAAGAAGTGTTTGCTGTAAGCTAACTGCTGGATTTGTTTGATCATCAGAACTCAACAGCAAATCCCACAGGTAGGCATGGTGTTAGTGAAACTCCCGAGTCACTGTCAAGAGTGTGTTTTGAAATGACATTTTAAATAAGCCTATAGTATAGGTAGGCATATGCCTTCTCTGAATCGAAGGCTATAAGTCCATCCTGGACATAAAATTGAATGGCAAATGTAGGATAACTGTAATTCGAAGTAAAAGGCTATAGCCACATAGGCCTACAGTACTCATGAGCTGATCAAATATATTTTTACCTCACAGTGAAAAAAAAATGGCTAGACATTTGAGGTTTATGAAGATTTTCGGGTTCGGGACCTAATATCATGCCAGGATCATGTATTACAACTCAGTTGCGACATTTTTTTTTTTTTTTTTTTTTTGGTCGGTGCCTGGTTAAGAATTATGCAGTAAATTTCCTATTTCTCATGGCAGGCCATCGCCGCTTGCACCAACATTTCGGACCCATGCGTATTTTCAATTTCATTCAGTCAAACCAGATGTGTTGTCGACTTTATAATTTGTCAAGATAATAACATTTTTCATGCTTTGGAGCATAAAAATATATAATTCTCCCGCCCGACCGATATTTTATGCTGAAAAACTATATGTGGAACAGAAAATCTGCTTCATAGCTCTTATCTGGTCAGGAATTAGGTCGTTTAGGTGATAATATATTAAACAGCTTCTTATATTGCAACGTTTGACAGGAAAATTTCCGATGAAACAATTGCTTTTCTTTTCAAAATGTGTATCATTCACCTTATGAATGATTTGGGAATGTGAGGAAAGCAAAGATGTATATTTCACTTGGCCTGATTCATGACAGGCATATAACTTATGCAGTTTTTACGCCTATTGGTGTAGCGTTTAGGTCCTAGGCCTAAGGGCAAACCCTCGGGTCCAATATTCCATAAAGGGAAGTGCGCTAACGTACTTTTGGTCTGATACAGGTGATTTCATCTCGCAACGTTTCTGATCTATCTCTGAAATTGTGACACCACTGATATGAAGCATAAATACTCTCTCTCTCTCTCTCTCTCTCTCTCTCTCTCTCTCTCTCTCTCTCTCTCTCTCTCTCTCTCTCTCTCTCTCTCTCTCTCTCTCTCTCTCTCTCTCTCTCTCTCTCTCTCTCTCTCACACACACACACATATATAGCCATATTATGTGAACCGCATTTTAAATTGTTGTCCAATGGTGTTGCGAACTGAGCCAAGGTCACCCAATTTCAATCACAATGTAACCCTTTACGATGACAACCATTATGTATACCATCCTGATGTCTAGCTATTTAATCAACAGCAAAAGTAACTGATGTGGCCCTGTGACCTCGGGAATATGGTCAAGATCGCCCGTATATAGTCTTATACTACTTCCTTTAGAGGACCATCATTGTGTGCAATCATGGTCTGCATAAGCCAAGGCAACTCATTAGATGACCGTGCAGAACAATAACAAGGAACGTTATTTACTCACAAAAATACTTCCGATATACTGCTCTGTGTAAGCCAGGGCAACTCAGTAAATGACAGCGTAGAACAATAACAAAGAACGCTAATTACAGACAAAAATACTGACATATATTTACATTCATAGGCAAAGGTATTTGCTACCGAACAATGCATGTACAGGCAACTTAAATTGCGGCTCGAACCCGTTGGGGCGTATTCTCACCTGCAATGAAATATTTTATTGATAATAAACTCACCTGCTGGAGGCCATTGGTTAACATTGTCGCTGTCTGAGGACGTAGTTAATTTTAACCATGTTACGTTTTTTTGTTTTTGTTTTTTGTTTTTTGTTTTTTCATTTGTTTTTGTTTTGTTTTTTAATTATTATTAATTTGGTTACTTATGTAACTAAGCTAGACGCCCAGTAATATTTTATTCCAGCGTGTTAGCCAGAATTTGAAATCTGCGTGTCAGAAATTCTAAATTTGTGTAGATTTAATAACATCATGGTGGTCATTTTCCTTTATAAAAATCGTAATTTTTTTGGCTGTCCACATTTGAAACTGATTGTCCAAAAAGACACGTGGACACCCCTCTGTTCTACTTTGCCATATTATCGTTGATAATCATATGATTTTCTAGAGTAATCGCAACAACGGTTGTGTTCTCATTAATCATCATTATTGTTCCGGGCTAAAATTACTCACATTTTTTTCAGGACCAAGATACGATTATTTCCAGGTAACACGTCAGGTAAAGAAGCTTCCTCGATGCGCGTTGGACGCAATATAAAAGCTGTTAACTTTAGCAATGAAACAGGAATTGAGAATTAACATTTAAATCAATAATTTCAGAGGGAACTGAAAACTCATTGGTGTTGTTTTTGAAAAATGTATGTCTCCTGCGAAAAATGTCCACTTCGTTATAAGCTGATGTTAAAAGGGTATGATCATATTTCTCTCTCCCCCCCCCCCCCCAAAGAGAGTGAGCATTGTGTATATACGTATATACGTGGCATTCCGTACACAGTTTAGCAAACTAATTAGGCAAGCTTTCTATCTTAGGTTACATATTATGCGCACGAACCCAAAAATTCCTGGATGGCAAGCCCTGGAGCCATGGGATGGTCACAGCTAGGACTGCAATGAAGCCACTTGGCGACTTTTTACCCCTTCCGCAGTCAAAACCAACAACAGCAAAGAAGTTCTATGCGACGGCAATTGTGTCCATAAATTAATGTTCACCATTATTCTGATAGATTTTTACCAACATGCGTGACAAGTAACTTTAATATTTACGTCTATTTTACCTACAATGGCCCGTGTGTGTGTGTGCGTGCGTGCGTGCGTGTGTGTGTGTCTTTATCACGGAATGGCCCGGTCTCCAATCAGCAACCTTCGCAGTCTGTTCTCACTAGGACTATCCTACTTTTGAAATTTGGGAAAAAACTAAAACAAAAAACAGCTGGATTTAGTGGGATTTTTCATGAAGGAAAGACACTTGTGAAAGCTGGGATTTGTAGGATTTTTGCCTAGAAATTAATAATTCTCACACATGCATGTCAAATCAAGCTCATGCACATGAAGCAAGTCACTTTCACAACAGGTTCCATCATTGCCAATAAGCATGATTTTAACTCTCAGCAGCATTTTATCTGTACTAGATGGAATCCACTCCCTTGTCACAGAATGCCAACATGTGATGGGTTGTAAGCCTTTTATATCCACATTCAGTTCTCTGACAGTTCTAACAGGATTTTTGTCTCGCCAGCATAAGCTGTTGGCGAGACTAAGCAGTCACTTTCCGTCCGTCCGTCTGTCCGTCAACAAAAAACTTCGGAGTGGCTTGAATTACGCTGGCGAGACATTCATGCCCTCGGGCATGACTCTGGCTTTTAATACTGGTCCTGGCAGAAAACCTGCTGCGACATATAATAAGCCCAATTGACATCTCAGCTGGGCATGCCCAGTGAAGCTTGACCTCTCTTTGGGAGAGATGTCAGTAGGGACAGGAAGTGACCATTTCCCACTCAACTTGTTACAGTCCTGTTAATTTATACAATACCAGATACACTTTACATACTGTTCTAGCCGTTATCTCACTTTCAGGATATTACCTTTCTGTGTGACTGCTCCCTAGTTGTCCTGTCCATGTCACATAACATGAACTTGACACCCATATATCCCATACAAATTAATGTTTAAAGCAGCCAATGTTAAACTAATGGGGCTACACCCCCCCCCCCCTCCCTCCAAAGAGTATAGTTTTGTGTGTTTTTGGACCAAGGAATGGTCGGGTAGCTAACTCTATTAACCTTGGTTCGGGACTGTCTTGTCAAAAATAGGCACGAGCAACTCTAAATATCCAGATAACTTCTTTGGACTGCGAAATAATTTGCCCGTGAAAATTACATGTATTATATCCCCGACATAAGTTTTTGGTGTACTTTGTGGTAATTTTGGTTTTTCTGTTCTCTGATTGCAGGAGCTGTGCAAACGAAGTATTCAATGAACATGGCTGCGTTCATCATTGCAAGTGAAACTTTCAAGTTCCTGACTGGAATCTGGTTGTCCACCAGAAGCGTATTTAAAGCAATAGTTATTGCCTTTGAGGACAGCAAAAAAACTGCAAAAGAGTCACAAAAAGATGTTGGCATCGATAAAGACCATAAACTACCAGAGAAGTTGCCCACTGCAGTTGAAATCAAAAGGGCGTTACCCAAGCACTGCTTTCAACCTTGCACGTTTACCTCCATATACTACGCGTTTAAAGATGCGTTCCTGGTTCTGGCTTTATACACTGCTATTGGGTATTTGCAAAACTCGCCACATTTCTGGATCCGCGCCGTGTCATTGCCGGTGTACTGGTTTGTCCAAGGAACTGTTTTCTTTGCTATATTCGTGGTTGGTCACGATTGCGGGCATGAATCTTTCTCAAACTCCAGTCTCCTGAATGACACCTTTGGCGTTATATTGCACAGCTTTTTAATGGTTCCGTATTACCAGTGGAAACTGTCACACAAACACCATCACAAAAACACCGGAAATATTGACAAGGATGAAGTGTTTTATCCCATGAGAAAAACCGAGCAGCGTTCCAAAAGCTCCACTCTCTACGGGTTTGCCTTTGGATTTGGTTGGTGGACCTATCTACTGATTGGCTATGGTCCCCGCACCGTTGTTCACCTCAACCTGTTTGACCCCATGTTCAGAGGTCACCTCTTTGGTTGTTTCACTTCATTGGTCTCCATTGCATTGTGGGTGTGTGGCTTTTACAAATATGCAAACATGTACGGCTTTCTGGCTTTATTTAATTTCTACTTGGTGCCATTGTTTGTGTTTGCCACTTATGTTGTGGTCGTCACGTTTCTTCACCATTCAGAAGAGAATGTACCGTGGTATTCAGATCATAGGTGGGACTTTGTGCGTGGGCAGCTCTCGTCGGTGGACCGCCACTACGGACTTGTTCACAACCTCATCCACAATATCGGTACGCATCAGATCCATCACATGTTCAGCAAGATACCGCATTACCACTTGGAGGAAGCTACAGTGCACTTCCGACAGGCATTCCCGCATCTAGTCCGCAAGTGTCATGAGCCTATACTACCATCATTCACTAGAATGTTCAAGAAGTACGCAACTCAAAGTATCATTGAGCCAGATTGCGAAATACATGCATATGAATAATAACTAAGGATAGTTAGTCACAATTCGAATTTATTCATTATTGTCTAAGACGTAAGTAGGAAATTTTACATTCGATGCCTTGGCTCACTCAAGGGTGCTTGTCGTTTTAGACAAAGTGTTTGTTGAACAAGTTACTTTTTGTACGTTTTTTCCCGAAGAGTACAAGGAGTAAGTGTCCTGTCAAATAAGGCACAGAGAAAGGCCACACGCAAAGACAAACAGGTTCAGTTTAAAGTTGGGGGGATCTCAATTCGAAAGGTTCAACTCCAATTCTGTAAATTTGAAAAATATGCAACAGTTGAGTTACATTTTAAAATTACACGACAATTCAATGGGTTGCGTACCAATATGACCTTGTACAAGACAAAAACAGACCACACATCTTCATGGATTATGTCATAGATAGTCGACTATCTATGATTATGTCTTGCGCTCAACATTTAAGACCTCATAGCCCCAATCCCACGCAGGAAGGGGGCGTTTTATGAATAAGTGCATTTTCTCTCTCTTAAAATCATATACTACACACCCTCAACCATAATAATATACGAGACCAAATTCTTTATGCCAAACTATTATTCATAGTATTGATATATTTTGATGTTATTTGGCATATTCAAGAGAATAGAAGACAGAAATTTATATTGTCAATGATTTAACTATGATTTCGGATATCAAGGGCTGCTTACGGGTTATGCTTGATATCAAGGACAGCTTACAGGTTATGCTTGATATTAAGGGCAGCTTACGGGTTATGCTTGATATTAAGAACAATTTGTTGGTTATACTTGATTTCAAACACAGTTTAAGGGGTATACTTGATATTAAGGAGAGCTGACGGGTTATACTTGATATCTTGTACAGCTTACTGGTTTACCTGATATCAAGAACAGCTTACGGGTTATACTTACGGTAAAGATATGTAACAGAGTCGCTTATCACTTTACACCCTGGATATTAGCATGTAAATACAACATTGGGACCGCAGCTGGTACTTTTCCCTACTCATGTACATACTTTAGGTAATACTAATGGTAGCAACGTATACTTTTCAGCGTATATATGATGTGTATAAAATATACATACAAGTAAATACAAATACAAGGCTCCCTTGGGAATTTCATGTATTGTAGGTGAGGTAATTGAGCTTTACAGTATATGTAGTTTTCCAGGAAGCCCTCAACCATGTATATATTGTTGATATTAATTATGGAATATAATTAACGTCACTTTGATCTGCGAACCCCAAAGGTTAGACAATTTCATTGCTCAAAAATTATTGACAAAAAGCATTTGGAATATAGACTTAAGTACAGAAAATGCTGATTTTGAGTTTCAGACGTGATGATGTCTTCCAAATTGTGAAACAAGGAAATTAGAATTGTTTCTTTTTCATGTTAATATAACGAATACACTCATCACAATATATCCAAAATTTTGCAAAAGTTTACATTATTCATTGTCATCTTTACTTACGAGAAAAATGTTTATTGAAAAGAGTTGCCTACTCTGTTATCGTTAAAAATTTGTTGTTGCTTGGGACGTCTTGTTTCAGTTTTTAAGTTACAGTGGGCAAATTAAGCTTGGTAAACCAACAATATACCATTACTGTTCTGACTCATTCAAAGCTGCACATTGTAACTCAACCACTGGTGCATTTTTCTGCACACACGTGCCCCCTAGAGCCAAAATATCGGTTTACTCGTAAGTATTTTTTCACACGTGCTATTTGGAAATTGCTGGTCCATATAGCTTTTTTCCATTTTGCACGCAAATATTCAGCAACTACGTGTGATTTTATAAACAAAAAGTAGTGTGTGTCCAATCAAAGTTTCACAAATGTTATCTGGTAAGGTAGCGATTGGAATAAAGCAGCAAATTATGTGCGTCATTGACAAAATCGATAAACAGGCTTATAGCAAATATTAATATGTATCTCGGACAAGACAATGTCAGATAATTTAGCACCAGAGGGCGGTGGTGTAGACGGACAGTCACACTCAAATTTTTTCACAATATGTAGGCGTGTATGTAGGCTTAATTGTGTTGTAAGTTATTCTTATTGCCCCCAAGTGGGTATACAGACACTTCAAAGTGATATAGAAAGCCAAAAGAATAATTGGTGTGCAAACCCGGTGAATATACTTGTACAGTGTATAATTGTGTGGGAATGTCCACGTGTATATGTATATATATATGTGTATATGTATATATATATATATATATATATATATATATATATATATATATATATATATATATATATATATATATATATATATAAATATTTCGCACAGTCATCAAAAGTCTGGTTATGTTACGAAGTTCTTTAATTTAGATATTCTGGCTATGCCCATGGAAATTTGTCTGTGATTCCATCATTCCAATGTATGATTCATAAAATAAGAAATATCAATACATATATATTTTATAGGTGAAATTTTTGTCACATATGTGCTTAGCATTCAATGCAAACACAGAAGCTGACTTATTTCCCTATTTACGAGTCCTTTCCATAATGAACATTATGATCAAAGAGGAGTCATTTTACGCCACTTACCATCACAGTTAGTAACGGTCAGTGTGCCTAAGCCTTCAGAATGTCCAGTTTCCTTTTGCCAGTTTCAGCACTTATTTCTATCACTCGGAAATAATATGCGATATACTATTCATTCTCCGCGGAGCATTGATAGGTCTCCTATAGAAATGTATTGTTTATCTTTCGTGCGTGTGGGAACCTTAAGGTTCAAGTTGCTGCGTGGAGGTATCGTAGTAATAATTAAAGGTTTCATATATGTATGTTTCACTTGTTACCATGTCGATGTATATTTCGTAGTTCAAACCATGAAAATGTAGCACACACATTTATCGACTTCTTCTAAAATAATTCACTGTTTGTGAGTAGTTTCAAACTGAAAATATGAGATGTATTTTCCGTCTGCAGGTTTTGTGTTTCTCGTCTTGTAGTCAGTTGAATCAATACTGCGTAATATTTAGATCTAAAAATGAGATTGACGCCTTCTCTCTCTCTCTCTCTCTCTCTCTCTCTCTCTCGCTCTCTCTCTCCTCTCTCTCTCTCTCTCTCTCTCTCTCTCTCTCTCTCTCTCTCTCTCTCACACCTTGCTCCTGGTCAACATGTTTCCTCGGTGGGTACTGCTGTTGACTGAGGATCGTTTTAGATTCCATGGTCTTTAAATTTGTTAAAAAGCTCGTGGTTCGAACTCTTTGCAGAATTGGATAACAGCCTTTCTCGGGGACCATCGGCCACAAAGCGCACCGATGAAAACTGTTGACATGGACCATTTTTTTTCCTCTTGAAATATAGGCATGCTGCCCCCCCTCCCCCCCCCCCCCCCGTAGATTACTGTACTCGTGTACGCATGAAGGCCATTGGTATATTTTGCCTGCATGGCCGATAATGCATCTACTCACCGCTTTCCATTAGCATAAGCGTACACATAGATGTATATGCACTCTCGCATACTTTACGGAGAGCATTTTTATATGTGCGCAATATTAGATTGGAAGCATATATGCAGTGTTAAAATGCAACAATTGTCTGAGCCAGCAACATGACCAGCGGAAGGTTGATGTTGCTGTTGTTGTTGTTGTTGTTGTTGTTGTTGTTGTTGTTGTTGTTGTTGTTGTTGAAATCTACAAAGGAAGCTCTTGTTGCATCCTCAATATTAACATAGGGGTTGTTTTCCCAATTGCGCTAGCGTATTTTGAATCAATCCATATTGAATTAAATATGACCAAAATGTGTCAATTTCTATAAGTAAGTTTTGTCCAGGTAGCATTGGTTAGTTTTGTGTCTATTTTGACAAAGAAACAACTCCATTTGGTACAATATGATGAGAGGGAAGTTTGAAACATGAAAAACGTATGCTTTATCACTTATTTAACACAAAAAGGCAAAAAGATGACGAGAGAGGTGGAAGTATTGATGTTGCTGCGACAGAGGCTCTGTTATTGTAAGATGATTTGAGAGAGGTAAAAATGGTAGGGTTTTCCCCATCCCTATTTTTTGGATGTTGGCTTATCCGCTACTCGTTAAGAAAAGGAAAAATGATAAACTAGGAGATGGAAAAGCGGTGTATTATGTGATCAAGAATTTGCCCAGCTCAACACTATATCGTCATTTTGGCGCGTAATGTGCGCATGCGCCATATCAATATTCACATTAAACATGTGCGTTTTATATTGGCATATATTGTTGGGAATGTATAGGAATGTGTTATTTATTAGATACTTAAGCAACAGCAATACATAATTCCCATTTATTTGCGGAACCTATGCCCCCAGATGGCGCCAAGCACTGTTGGCCTTATGTTTCATAACAAACTTGACTTGATTTACATTTAATTTCTCTCCGAAGTACAAAATCTAAACAAAACCCAGCTAGCAATAAAGGCTGGCCGAATATTGACTGAGCGAAGGCAAGGACAGCCCAGTATCGAGCCAATGTTGGGCCAATTTGTATTAGGCTTATACTATCTGGGAAGCTTCTGTCATGCCCCACTGCCTTGCGGCACGTAAATCGTGCAGGCCTTCAGTATAATTTCATGAACATTCTGCCGCGTTTCTGTATCTAGAATTGCGGTGAGTCTGGAACTTAAATGATAAGGAGCATTAAGGCACACTCACATTGCTGTATACTTAAGAATGTACACTGATGATGTGCTGTTTTTGCCGGTGTTCATCAACAGGTCAGAAGGTTATTTTGTGTGAGACCATATTTTGACGAACCACATCTATTCGGACACATAGAGAACAGACTTTGCCTAATAGAGATTAAGCTGTAAAGGTCAGGTGAGGAGGCAAGAAGCGAGACTCGGGATCTTGAATGTATATATCTCTTTATAGAGTTCAATTATTTTTTAAATTGTTAAGTTTAACTTGGTAAAATATTACAAAGCTACGATTAAGCGTTAACGCATGAAACAATCAATGATATGGGGCATAACTGGGTTTGTGATTGACCCAGTGTCGACTTCATAAACTAATCAAAGACACCAAGAAGTCTCACAAACATCTACCTGCCCGGTGCATACATAAATTGTCTTGCAGGTGCTCCTAGTAATTTTTCAATCGGTTAACTATACTGAGAAAACTGGGTGACAGTTGTGCCCTGAATTATTGTTATCGGCTACTTCTGAATGACATTGTTGTAAAACTGATTGATAAAAATAATGACACACATCCGGGCAGAATATTAAGCGCCCGCAATGCATATGGGTAGAATAATGACCGCTCAGAATACGTCCAGTAAGAATAACGACCGCCCGCGATGTATCTAGGTAGAATGAGGACCGTCCGCAATGCATGTAGTCAGAATCATGACGGCTCGCAAGTTGTTGTTACCCAGTGAGTGTTGCTCTTGTACCGGTGAATGAGCCCCAGTTCCCAGCAGCTGCTATTTCTTTTTTTTCTCTCTCTTTTTTTTCTCTCTCTTTTTTTTTTAACAAAGCAACATTCTACCCCCATCCCTGGCACCGAATAGTTTGCCGGGCAGGCAGATGCTGATACAACTACACTGTGTGACTTTCAGACTCCACAATGAAAACTTTCATTTCCAGGATTTTCCCCGGATAATCCGCAACCAATAGAGGATCGGCCAAGATTAAATCCTTACTGTCCTGCTCAATATAATGGCGAGACCAATTTGTAAGCCCTATTTTTTTTTCATTACAGTCCCAACAACTGGGGCTACAGGGCGGGGGGGGGGGGATCTGCCTTAGGAACAATATTTTAAGTCGTTTTGACCGGGGAAAATGAGCTGACTCAGGCAAAATGTGGAGTCACTGGGTAAGGCGCCAGGTACAGGAGGAACAAGTGATCGTGTGTATAATTTTATGTGTCCATGAAAACGGAAAGATAAAAAGGTGCAAAACTGATATTTTCCTCATGTTAAGGGAGACTTATTAAGATTTTGAATAGACTTCAAAAATGCTGAACTACACTTACCCTTGGCTCGTACATTTGCATATCGCCTAAATAGGATGTATTCATATCTAAATGCGGTCCTACTCTAACATCTATTGAGCAAAAGAGGGAGCCACCTGCATCACGGCAGATCCATGTATTTTGCATGGTCAAAAGTACTTTCTCAACAAAATGAACAACACAAACACACATTAATCTTAAGGAAATGTATTAACATATATTTGAAATATAAAGGATGCCTTAATTGATTAGAAATGGGCTCTCTTTTGGTTGAAAAGTTGTTATTTATGGATGTTTATGTAGTATATAATACAAATCTGCCTTGATCATGATGGAAGCATCAGTCTGTTGCCCCGACAACACAGGAAGTGAGCAGGATCGCAGTTAAACATGAATGTCTCCTATTCCACAAAGACGTACAAAAGTACACACGAAAAGGTGCTAAGATTGAAGATGAAATCTTCCGATTATTCAATCAAATTGCTCAAAATACTAGGCTTTTTTTTGCTGCAAAGAAACCTTTACAAAAATAAGGTGTTATATAATGAGGAAAATGGAACATGAATGGCCCCCAGTGACTACCTGCCAAAACGGGTTCTGTTCTTAAGAGAAAAACAAGGTATTATGTACATATGCTCATCATTCTGAATATGTTGTCAGTATTAACAATAACTTTTAGTTAATAAATTTCACAATCATATACATATATATATATATATATATATATATGTGTGTGTGTGTGTGTGTGTGTATGTCTGCAGTTCATTTGAACATGTAAATTTATTTAAATAACATACTGCCAAACTTGTGAACAGCTTGCTAATGCCATAGTGTCATTACTATTTGAGTGTACAGTGTGGTGCCAAACGCACACACATTATATATATATATATATATATATATATATATATATATATATATATATATATATAGTATATATATATATATATATATATAGGACGTGTGTTTCGTTCAGTTGTAGGTGAATGTTCATTGATGGTAACACCTTAAAGTGCGAGGGTAACCTAGCGGTTAATTTACTTATCTTGAATTTTCTCTGATTTTATATGAATATATATATATATATATATATATATATATATATATATATATATATATATATATATATATATTTTCATTCATATATATATATATATTAGAATCTCCAATTAAGACCATTTACATTTTCGGTACCTTAGGTGGTCCTAATACGGAGATTCCAATTTATATTATACATATATCTGTCTGGAAATTATTGTGTCTTCTGCCATGCCTTGGTTACTAACAAAATAATTACATGATAAAGTGATAATTTGTGGTCTTGTGGAGATACGGTTTTTCCGTATAATATTGGCGATATATCTGTGAGTCGATAGGGCTCAGAGCTAATCTGACTGCAATGTCAGCTTAAAACTTACCTGGATAATTTGTCGTTTACTACACATGTAGTCCAGATGAATGATATATTAAAATATTGCTTATGTAATTGGGATTAAAGCTACGATACAGATGTAAGGGGATAAGTTTGAGACTTCTCAGTAGTTGCCACGGAAAAGGTTTGCTGAAATTACAGGTGCTTGTCTCATGTTCTGGGATCAGTGTAATTTTGACCTTTGACTTCTTTGTTGACCCGCTGGAATTTAAACGACGTCCACCTGCACATTATTTTAAAAGTATTGTCCAAGACAGTTTTTTCACCTTGCAGAATCTGTTGCGAAGAAATACACACCTCTGAAATTTTCCGTAATTTTTGTCCTCTGTGTGCCAAAATCTCATTAACAAAAGGTGTACGCTCGGAAATGGCAAGGGCCAGGAATGCACATTTCAGATCAGAGGTACCGTTTTGTGACTTTGTCAGGTAACAACCACATTTTATCAAAATAGATTAAGAAAAGGCCCCTGTATAATGAATGGTCTGTGACCATGAAAGGTATTGTTAGATCAAACTTGTGTGTATAAACGGACATGGCACCTTATGGGTTGCACATCTGTTCTGAATAGCTGAAATGTCTGCATGGTTCAATCAAATACGATTGCCTATAAAACCTTCTGATTATTGTTTGATATTGCGAATCCAGAACCAAACGATTATATGCTCCCATATCCCAGTCATTTTGGCTCTATATCCGGTGCCTTAATTACGGATCTCTATCAACATATGGGCTACTCCCTGGTGATATATACACTTGCTGTGAGCAAGAGCAGACTCGGATGTCGTTATTCAAGGTGGTTTTAGTTTTGATGAAAAATGTGTGTGTGTCAGATGGCACCACTAGTAACTTGGGCTTGGTATCTAGCTTCTGACCAGCACAGCCACCTGATGGGCAGGCACATCCAGCCTCACAAATTGGCTACTGATTGTCCATAGGAAGTGGTGTCATGTGTATTATAGTTCAACAGGAAATGGCGTCATGCAATTTACTTGTTCATGCAACCAAAAGATTGTTCATGTGTCACAGAGAAGAATTTTAAAATGAGCAAGAAAAATAATACAGATGAGCAATCCTCAAGTGCTCACCTCCCAGGTACCACGTAGTTAAATCATATTATGTTCCCCCAGGTGACCTAAATGTAATTCACCTGTTTTTTGTATTGAACCAGTTTCTTATTGACTCATCCAAGTACAATACAATGAACTGGGCCGTGCCAATAGACCAGTACACAGGACTCGGGTTTATTCGGTTCACTTCGGGAAGCGCACCCTGCTTTGTTTACATTTTGTGCTCGACCACGCTGGGCGGATTACACGTGGCAGGCTCAGAAAGTCAAACACAGGATGTGCTTGGGTTTAATGAAAAATCAAACCGTCAGCAAACTAAAATTGCACGTTTCACCACTGATGTGACATTTGAGCTAAAAGATTTGCACTGTTCAGCACAATCCATGCTGCAATCACTGGCGTCTGCCAGACGTGGCATCAGTTGTGATCATATGAAGGCGTGGGCCCGACTCGGCCACTTGTTGTTTGGACAATCAGGCCAACAATGGAATGCATAATTAATTATGGTCCGGAAAAGTTCGGCAGAAGTCGGTATGAACAGGTTTATTATGGCATTCACGCAAACCTGCATCCGTTGCACCATACTTTTTCTTTTTTTTAAGAATGAGGACTTGGTAGAATGGATATATGTGCGTTTCCCATTTTCGGTGATTGATGCCGAAGGTTGCTTTTTGAGACCCATCCGTTCCGTGGTTAAAAAACAAATAGATTGTGTGTAATAAAAATACACGTTTGTGTTTTGATCAAGCTAATACAGGAAGGAGTCTGATGGCTTATCTTATAAAGTTTGGCAAGTAGTCAATACTTGTGTCTGATTGCATACACGACTTAATGTTCATATTTCCTCTCGCAAGTCACGTGATCTAGTACACAATCATTTTCTTGCTAGTTGGCAATAACTGAAAAAGTAGCCATTGCACGCATTATGTAATAAAATCAAAGAGTGACAACTTGCAAGTCTAAGTAATACACTAACGTACATTTACAATGATTGGTGCTGTTGGGAATTAGCCTTCGTTAAAGCGAGACGAGAAGTAGATATAAAAATTGTCGATAAATGTACACTTGAGAACAAAAATACTGTTAAGAACGGTTCATACAAGTGGGTGTGGGCTGTCTGCCTCATTTAAATATTAGATTGTATAATGAGGTATGTACTTGCAGAACTATGAGAGCTTTCGTCTTTCTGTGGTTTGAAAAAACAGGAAGCAAAACTGATAATGTTCGAATGACGTTTTTATCCAGAAATATATGGGTTCCCTCCCTGTTTGGTATTTTCTCCGACCGAATTAACACCGCTCCTCCTCCTCCTGCTCCTCCTCCTGCTTCTGCTGCTGCTGCTGCTGCTGCTGCTGCTGCTGCTGCTGCTGTTCCTCCTCCTCTTCTTGCTCCTGCTCCTCCTCCTTCTTCGACAAAAGACTTTTAAATACAAAATGTCCAGGAAAAACACCGGTGTTGGCAGCTAGAAATAGTTACCGGTTGGCCATTCCTGTTCGTATTTATGCGCGATTAACTCTGGATCACAAACCGACTTAGTATTGCTAGAATCTTTCTCCTGCAATGCTCTTTGTGGCGAAAAATGAAATATTGTTACTGCCATCTGGTGGCTGTTACTGACATTGTGTGCATTTGCTTTCATAACTTGGTATCAATGCAAGAGACCAAGCGCGTCATTTTTGACATCCATATCATTCCAGTTTGTACAACAGCCCGGTTGTGAGGCGCATCATGATTCTACTGAGCAAAATACAAAGACCGATTTTTAGCATCGTAGCAAATGGTGACACGTTTTAAGTGTTCATGACCTGTCGAGAATTAACTTTTTCAGTGTATGGTCAATAGGTAACGCAAACTGTATGTCTGGTGATAAGCACGTTGTGCCCCTGAAGTAAACTTTCCATGTTTTATCTCTAACAGTAACTTTTTTTCAATTACATTTATTCTGAAGCATATTGTGTATATATGTTTAGATAGAAACTTCGTTAATGTGTGATAAGATCTCTAGATTACATTTTAAGACTACTTCAAGTTCATGATTTTTTAATGATTGGAACTTGTGATTAAAACACATACTTCTGGTCAAAGATTGTGCAACAATCAGTCTGTTTTATATGTCGTAGTAAAAGTGTACATAAATTCAACCTGTAGATGGTTATGAAGGAACCAGGCTATGACGGACTATTCGATAGCATTCATCCAAGTGGTTAGTACAAGTTGTGCCACCCGGTGTCGCAATTACCAGGAGCAAATGCAGTCAAGCAAAACGAGGCGGAACATGCCTACCAGGCAGCCATTTTATGCCATTATGAGTGAATGGAACAATTTACACATCCAAATTTGCGGTTCTTTTGCTAGCTGAAAAGAGAATTTTACACTAAAAAATCCTTTTTTTTGTGACGAAAATAAGGGTAGATTGTATGTCAGATATAACTGGTACAGCAAAAGTAGTAATTCCATAGCTCTGTCTTTTCCACCGCATGACACATTCCGCTTCAGGTGACACCTGATGGACGAGGTTGTACTAACAATGTATGTATGTATGTATGTATGTATGTATGTATGTATGTATGTATGTATGTATGTTTGTGTTATCACGAAACTCGACATGACAATCCTAACAGTAGAAAATAGAAACAACTCTCCTATACCTAAGGTGTTAATAGTAAGGTGGTATTAGTACACATTTGTGTTAAAGGAATGCTATTCGTTATTTGCCATAACATTACCAAAATATTTTGTGCATATGTTGCACCAGCGGTATGTGGGTCAAACTTCTACATATCTACTCATTGTTACACAATCTTTCACCGCGCGTGGGGTATGTTTGCTGCCTTGTAATAACTGCTTGAAAGTGTTGTCGCGACTATATATGATGCAATGGACGTTCACTCACTGTTGAATCGTTAAAATCACATTGTTATGTTGTTACCTTTTACAGTTAATGCTGTATGTGGAGAGTGGTAAACATTTGCAATTTTTCTTCATTGTCATTTGTAGGAAGCAGCCCTTTAAGGTAATGTCCAACCCATATCAAGGTCTGAAATTAAAAGCCAAATATCTCTGCAATAGTCATTATTAACATAGTAAATATATGTATGTGCTTAACTACAAGTGAGATTGCACCGCGACCCACAGATACGGCTATACAGTGACAGCTGTTGTATAGACAAACAGATAGTGGTGAAACGGGTATGCATCACGTTTTTGCGATATTTCTCGAAAACAACTTGATGAATAAGTTTATTCTTCAAGCATTTTAGTCTGCACAAATTAAACTTTAAAACGGTTCACCGATTATTTTAAATGCGTCGGTTTTCTGGTGAGAAACGGTCAAAGTTGCCGATCGGCTCATTTTTTGATGTTGATAAAAAAAAAAAGGGGGGGGGGGGAAACGGACTCTTCATTTTTGTGAACCAGTAACCTTCATATGAATAACAATAAAAAATTACTGATACGTTTTTGAAGTTAAGACTTTAATGTGCAGCTCAGTCTTTGTTTAAAAAAAAATCGAGCAATAACAGCTTGACTGATAATGTTGCAAATTTGAGATAGTTGCCGCCATCACCATTCCGAGTAGTCCGCCTGCAAAGGGCAAGGTATGCCTTTGAACACGGACAGTCGTAGAATTAATTTGGGATGGCCGAACACGATTACATTTCATGTCATTGCGCTCTGTGTGTGTGTGTGTGTGTGTGTGTGTGTGTGTGTGTGCGTGCGTGCGTGCGTGCGTGTGTGTGTGTGTGTGTGTGTGTGTGTGTGTGTGTTCGTTCTAAACGAGTTAGCGCTTACAAACTTTGCTGAAGTGGTAGACAACATACAAAAGTTATCAAAAGTGAAAAAATGCCCGAAAAATTGCCAAAATGGGTTGGAAATTACCTTAAGGGAGACAAATTTTAGCCAAATGAGAAGTTAGGGCATTTAGAGAAAATTCTACAATTTGCATTTCCATTGACTTAAGATCTCAGCTATACTAGTATTAGAACTACGAATGAAGTTTTCTCTTAGAATTTCTTCACTAGTATTCACGGATCACTTTGTATTGAAATGGGTTTTTGTGACAAGATGGGTAGCTGGTTTAAGTTGGAACAAAGATCAGTGTTTACATGAAAATACTTACGACTACGTAGTAGGCTGACCGAATAACATATTTTGTTGCTGAAATAGACAATATGAAAGGTCAGGTCTGATTGTCAATGAAGGATTTGTTAACAAAAGACCAGCTTTGTTTCATTGTGGGATGTGGTAAAATGAACCAATAAACTCGCCAATACATCAATGTCTGCGTGTTCTTCACTTGCCTCCCAGACAGGCAAATTTCCATGTATTCTCCAATCTACACCAAGCGGACCGTAAGGATATTTGAGGACAGCTAACTTCGAAATGTTTGGATGGAAGTCTGTGTTCAGCAGTTTAAGTGTGCTCTTGTGATTTCACATGATAATCACCAAAATCATTTCCAACTTATTTCTTAAGTTCAGCGGAAACACCTTTTGCGCAAAAAGACAAAGCTCCTCTTTAGTAGAGTGAAGAAAACATGATCTTTGATCCGCAAGTAACGAAAACAGAAAAAGGCACACGTAACATCCGAGCGGGTTTTTTGTTTTTTTTTGTTTTTTGTTTTTTTGTTTTTGTTTTTTTTTTTTTGGATGGAAAAGAGTAAAATGGAACTTTGTATCCAAGAAAGAGCGGCGCACGTCTTTGTCACTAACTTTTCTCAGCTGCTTCTTTGTAGACGACTCATAGCAGAATAAAATTTTGAAAAAAATGTGGCCAGCTGTACGTGTCTGTGTACTGCGTATATGTGTGTGTGTGTGTGTGTGTGTGTGTGTGTGTGTGTGTGTGTGTGTGTGTGTGTGTGTGTGTGTCCCGACCCCCCATCTCCACCCCACCCCAGCAGGGTCGTACACTTGTGAACTTTAAGCGTCAGGCAAAAAATCGGATCGAAGGACCAAGGTATTTGCCATTCTATTTTGCGCGAAGTACATCCCATACAATATCTTGTTCATCAAAATATTTACAGATAATGATTTTCCAAATGCTGTTCAGTTTGAATCCACCCTTGTTAATTAAGTTAGCAGTAGTAGTAGAAGTAGTTGTACTAGTACTTGGCCTAGTATTATTGTTAGGCCTACATTTTTTTCATTCCACCATGAGCTCTCTCTCTCTCTCTCTCTCTCTCTCTCTCTCTCTCTCTCTCTCTCTCTCTCTCTCTCTCTCTCTCTCTCTCATCTCATCTTCTGGCGTAACGATATTGTGAAATGGCGACATATGACGTCATCGACAGATGGTTTAACGTACCTATAACATGAATGCGCTTGGGATTGAAGGGTGCAAATCATGCAAGAACCGTCCCCAGCCCCTTTTCCCACCTTTTCGTCTGTGCTTGAGTTTCTAAATGTGAAATGGGATTGGTTACTCCGGTATTCAGCATCTTAACACCAACGACATTGGATGAAGTCAGTTGTCATGATTAAAAGTAATTCAGAATGATATACAGAATAAAATTTAATATTGTGGACCTAAACCAGGGGTGTAATTTGTGTCTACTTTTACAGAGAGATATATTTTCTTTCATTTCTATTCAAAAGAAACAAAAGTTCCTCATGTAAAACAAAAACCAGTTCATGTCCTAGACCTATCTGTCACTGTAACAAGCATACTGCACGTCGCAGTCAACTCACAATATATACAGAAATTATGCATCCCAAATGAAATACCCCTGCTAAGTACATATTAAATTTTGAATCAAATGACTGTTATTTGGTTGAACGATTGGTTTGAACGATGCCACGTGTTTATCATTCAGAAATGAACTATTGTCCTCTAAGACAATTGCCGGCATTCTGGTTCCCTGCATTTGAAATGATGCAATATTTGAACCTTGAACCAGACTACCTGCCTATTAAACAGAGCAATGGCGGCGGCAGCAGAGTGCAGTAGATTCGCCGTTCTCAGCGACGAAGATTTGGACAGTCTGTTGTCGGGCAGACATTCGAAGCAAACCAAATATGTCATGAAGAATGTCGTTACTATTTTCAACAACTTCTCAATTTCAAGGAATACAAGTCTGACGGCAGTTGAAGCACTTGGCCGGGAGACACTCGCCTAATTCCTGTAACGCATAATTCTGAGTGTCAATGCTGCTATTTTAATTTTCCATTTTCCTTGTTACATTTGATCCAAAATTTAATAAAACAAATAATGACTGTTTTGTGTGAGCAATAGTTCAAATTCCAATTCCGTCGAGTTGGTAGAGTGTCCCAGCTGAGCTGTTGCCCTTGGCCGATACACTCTATTCAACAGCCCCTGCCATATTTGGAACACTACTACCCCCTGGGAGCAAAAACCAGAATGAGGCTGGGGTGGAAACCAAGTCAAGTCCCCATTCACCAAAGTGTCAAATTTGCTTACTTTTCTAGCTCATGTCAATCATTTAATAACACCTTTGAATGCACCTATTGTGTTATCCTGTAAGGACAACTCTAGGCCTACAACAGTGAGGGCAAAAAACAGGTCTTCCGTGTTTGATCCATTGTATAAGTGGAGCAGTGTCTAACAAAAATTAAGGCTGTACGATAGATGGGTTCATTCAGCTTAGGTACTATGGTCTACCCCCTCTAGACTGGTTTAGTAAATGGCTGCTAGAGGGATCCAGCATCTAGGTGCCACTGCCTGATCCAACGACGTCAGTATTGATTCTTTCTAATGCTGACGCTCGCATCTTAGGCTATGCCTACCACATACTATGTAAAAAGCAAGCACCATAAAAACGAACTTATTGTCTTGTGCATCTTTATGCTATTGTGCGCTACCTGACGGTCAGTCAAAATGTGGAAAACGCTTTGCGTTTGGAACTCCGAAGCCTGGGGGGCTTCCATGTAGGATTGCACTGGGTATGTGCCGCAGGAACGGCCATGTTTTCATAACTCCCAGGATTAGAAAAGGCTCCCAAAATGTATACACCTGGATTAGGATAGGGGTAACAATTAAGATGCACCAATGCAGCACTCCTTTCACACACATAACAGGATTAAGAAAGGGTCCCTTTTTACATCTGGTGCAGGATTAAGATAGGCTATTGTATAAAAATGTCCGAGACACACAGCACCCACCCTGATGTTGAGTATGTGCCCCACCCCCACCGCCCCGGCTCCGAAGTTCATGCAGTCCACAGCACCCGTAATCTGCATGCTGATACAATGTCATTCAAACCTGGAATTTGAACTGTGTGGAATGTAAAACATGCAAAGTAACTGTGTGTGACTCAGTTTCATGACTGACAATATATTACCGTGCATTATTGACAAGGTGAGAATACTATTCGCAAACGCGGACAGTGTGCATTCACTGGTTTTATTCTGCACCATTATATCAAATGGGCTCCATCCGGCATGGGGGATAGAAGTACTACTTAATATGGGAAAGAGATAATCTCACACAATGTAACTTTGCAGTATAGATTAACAGAGACTAAACCGTGATCAAGACGTTATGTTACATCTTCCCCTTTTAGCAAAATTGTGTAAATGTTCTTGCATCAGGTAAGTAAGTGTTCACAAGAAGGGATGTACTTTCCAAATGTAAGCGTCCTGTTGCTGTTGCATTTTCCCATTATTAAAGATTGTTCATAAGTACTGGATGAGCAATATAACTACTCTGTGACATTATGTATTCCAGTCTGTTTATGGCGCATACCTGAAATGCCCAAGGTCCGTTTGGCATCCAGAATAATGTGCAATGATATATATATAATCCAATGGCAATGCTGCTAATCCAATACCTGCTACAGTCATTTATGCTGACTGATACACTTCATATTCTAGAACGTCTCATTGAGACTGATTCTATTATTTTAGGCTTGACCACTCTGTGTGAGCGCCTTCCATATGGTATTTTCCCTACATTAACTTTGGGTGGTTCCATTGTGGCTGGTTCACTAGTTGAATTATCAGGAGGGTGTCGTAAAGGGACTTCAGTGTGTGAGATTTCAGGTGGGTCATAGTCAAGGCCAGATGTTTGATTTGTCCTAATGAGATCTCGGCAGTTTCTGGGCAAGTATGAGCCTTCTTCAATGTAGACTGAAAAGGAACTTTGAGCATGTTTCTCAGTGGCCGTACCCAGCTTCCAAGCTGAATTCACGTTGGGTCACCTACTACTAATGGTCTTAATGGTCTCAACATGGTATCATGGAACAATTTCTGCCTAGATTTGGCAAGTTTAATGTATGAACAGATCTTGTCAAAGTCTGTGACCTCTGGTTTTAGTTAGTCTATAGCGGTTGGAAGAATTGATCAGAGCTGTCTGTTCATCAGTAGTTGTGACAGACATTTACCTTTGTTGAAAGGTGTGCAGTATTCTAATATGCCTAAGTATGGATCCTTTCCATCTACTTTTAACTTGGAAAGGATATGCTTGGCAGTTTGTCTTGTTTTCTCTGCGAGAACATTGCTTTTGGGATGATAAAGGCTTGAAGTGGTGTGTTTGAAATTCCAATCATGCTCAAAGTTTGCCATGTCTTAACAGGCATTGCACGCTCCATTATCTGATATGCACTGCTTGGGAATACCATGTAAGGAGAAAATACTCTTCAATTTTTTCAAGACAGTGGTGCTTGTTCCATTGCTTAAGTAGCTCATTTCAAAATATTGGCTAAAATAATCTGCTATGACTATATAATCTGAAAAGCTTCATGTGAATAAGTCTGTGGTGACTTTTTGCCAGGGCTAGGCCAGTACTTCGTGCGGAATCATTGGTTCCTTTGCATTAGAATTTCTGCACTTGAGACACGTTACAATTTAGCACCATGTTGGTCATCTCAAGTGACAATTTGGGCCTGAAGACAGAGTCCCGAGCTTGTTTGAGACATTTGGCTACACCCATGGCTCCAGTATGTATGCTTTCCAGAATTTGGAAATGTTATGACTTGGAGGTGACAATCTTTTATCCCTCCATAATCAGAACATCTGTAACAGACAGTTGATTCCCATGATTCCAATATTCTAACACTGTTTGGGGACAGTTTTCTCTGGCACCAGGCCAACCCTGGAGGATTATCTGTTTCAAAGCTTTCACTTGAGGTTCTGTAGCAGAAGTTGCTTTTACTTCATGCATTTTCCTGTCACTTACATGCAAGTGGGACATAATCATGTGAACTTATGCATCCATGCCTTTTGCTATGTCTGGGGCAGTGTCTGGCAGGAACTTTCATGAAAGCAAGTCCACTATGGGGTTTGCCGTTCCTGGTTTAAAAATCAACTTGATGTTTTTTTGTAACTGAATGAGCATTTGCTGGGGTCTCAGTGGTGCAGCTGTCAACCATTTTTTCATAACCAAAATGAGTGGTTTGTGGCCAGTCTCCACTTATATGCACTGATGGAATTGTTTGTAGATGGCATACATTTCTTTTTCTATCTGGGCATAATTAACCTCAGCAAGGGTCAATGATATTGATGCAAATGCAATAGGCTTAGACCAGAAGATAGAAGCTCCTAATCCAAACCTTGAAGCATCAGTCTGGAGTGTCGGGCCAGGTGTATGCATCATGAGCTCTTTCACTTTCTTGAACAATTATTCTTGGGCTGTGCCCAACAGAATTGAATTCGGTCAGTGAGCAGTTTGCCCATAGGGCTCATAATTCCTGCAAGACATAGCAAATGTAGCCAAGTAGTTGATCAGACTGAAAACGGTTTCAAGTTTGCCTTTGTTGCTGGGTGCAGCCATGTTCCATATGGCTTCAACTTTTTCTGGCTCTGGCTTAAGTCTTTCCGTGGTTAGGAGGTAGCCAAAGTACTCACCTCTTGGACTCCCACTGCTAACTTCTCATCATTTAGTCTAATACGTTTTTCACAGGCCCATTTCAGTACGTGTTGGAGGTTAGTGTCATGTTCGGAACATCTTTGGCCATACAGTAGTATGTTGTTGACCTGTGTTGTCACGCCTGTAAGACCCTCAAAAGCCTCATCCATTTTATTGTAAAATTCATCTTGTGAAGATACCAATCCAAACAGGAGTCTAAGGAACTGGTAACTTCTGAATGGCATGTTCAGTGTGGTCAAATATGAAGATGTTTCTTCAAGTTATATTCCCCAGTAAATGGAACGGGCATCTTATATCGTGCAATATTATGCACCAGACAATTTGGGAAGTACATACTCAAGTGTCATCATGGGGTAATGGGGTCATAAAATCGTATTGTTACAGTCAAGGGGATCATGGCATGCATGTAATTTGCCATGGGCTTTTTCTACTTTGCCCAGGCAATTTCCCTATTCAGTTGGGTCTGGGACCTTTGCTATGATGCCATTTTGCTCCATTTGGTCTAGCTTGCTCTTCAATCTGTCACACAGTGCAACAGAAACACAACATGGGGGGGGGGGGGGCACAAGAGGAATGTCTTCATGTTTGAGGCTTAAGGGTTTGTCACACTTGGGCTGTACCTCAGACTTGGGGGTTGTGGGTTCATACTTAAGTTTAACCTAGTTAAATCCAAGGCATAATTTTAAACCTAGAATTGCTGGGACCGTGGTTTCTGCCACATAGAAATTTGTCTCACATGCATCATAACCATGACTACTAGGCAAAGTGGTCACATCTAGTGCTTTGATTCCACTGCTAATTTGGGCTGAAAGTTGTGCCTCTGCTTTTTCAGACCATTTTTAACTCTTTCACCGTGGGAAGCAACTGTAGTGGAATTGTACACAGGTAATGGGATGCGACTATAGTGACTGTTGACCTTGAAAATGACCTGACTTCTGACCCTAAAACTGACCTGACTAAAAAGTGGATGATGTACATAACCATTTTTTTATATGAAATCAATTTGTTTTAACCATTATTAGATATGAACTGTTGGTTTGTATAAGAGGAAGGGGTTTGTAACCTACAGCTTGCCTGTGTGAACTGACACAATTGACATGTAACACAAGCAAAAGACAATGTTTACATGATATTGCTTTCCGTTATTCATTGCATTAACTATAACATATTTGATTGATTCAAAGGAACAAAAATGAACCATTTTTTAGAGGGAAAAAATGGCAGCATTAAATACATCTGTTGCTTTGGTGTTTTTGGTCTTGAATTCCAAGAAAGCAGCCAATGTTATGACCTTGACCTCGAAAGTGACCTAATGGCATTAAAACTGACCTTACAAAATATACAAAATAAAAATCATGATGTATATTTCTAGTGCTGACATACTGAAATAACTGTCATGAGAATTTTTTAGATACCAAACGTAGTGTCAAATAAGTCAAAATAGTTGAAAAATATGCTTAAATTTAGCGGTCAGAGGTTAACTTGGGTAGAAATGCAGTGAAAAAGTTTATGCCTAGCTTATCAAACAGGTTTTTTGGTATCACATTCACCTGTGTACCAAAGTCAATTTTGAACCCAATGTTCCTGTTCTGTGGTCCGATTAGTTGTACAGCAAAAGCTTGATCCTTAACCATGCAGCTATCTTCGGAGATAGTGTCTGTTACATAGTCAGGATCTTGATAAGTTCTGACCAGTAATCGGTATTTAGGTTTTCTGCTTGTTCGATAAAACATTGTGAAACAGGGCATACATATGCCTACTCAATAAAACAGTGTAAAATCAAGGATAACAACTAAGGTTTATTAAGAGAAAACTGTGATTAGAAATAATTATGCTATTTTTTTTTTATATTGTTTGTAATGATTGTTTAATTCGATACACACCTATTTTGGGGACAATTTTTATTTCATATTCAATAATTTTTCAACAGGTGCCAATCAAGAGAATTCTAGCACATGAACGACCCACAGTATGTATACAAAGCGCACAGTAATGTACAACAGATAAGAGGATAGGACTCTAAGATTACAAAGAGGGAAATAGTGAAATACTCAACAATTGAATAAAGTTAAGAAACATGTACATAATAACTATACATATAAGCAATGGGTAAGAGGGTCAAATAAAGTGAAAACAAACAATTTTTGGCCACGAGAGGAGAAAATATAATTTTAGAATACAAACCTACTGCTCTCTAAAATATATTTAAACAGCATATATAAAAACATACAAATATATATACATGAAAAGCATCGAATATTTTCTCATTAATTTCCAAAGGGAGATTGGGATTTCCTTTTAGAAAAAAAAAAGAGTAGAATGTTGCTCACCCAATGAACAATTGGGTTAGGGTTTACTCCCAGAGCCAGTAGATGACACGCAATGTTCTAGAGTTTTGCTCCATGTTCTGCATACCAAGGATACTGCAGGATTTAACGAAAAGTATCTTGTTGGGAGTGGGGGGGGGGGCCTGAACAAGAACAGCCAGAAGACAAGACAATTTTATATTTAAACAAAATTAATGTGAATTTTGACTAGAATAATCCAGTCGTCATTGATTGTGGGAATTACAGGAGCATTTTCCATGAGTTAAATAATCAGGCTAAAAATCAGCAGAGAAAAAAAGTATTTTTCGGTTTGGATTTGAACCCTTCTAAAGGATCGGAGTGCCTAATATCAAGAGGTAGATTGTTCCACAGTCTAATATCAGAAGGCAAAAAGAGTCACCAAATCGCTTAGGTTTGGATTGTACTTGTGTAGTATTGAGATTACTTCTAAGATTAACATTAGTAATGCAAGAAAGATCACCAGGGATAATACAACTGAGATATTGGGCATGGGGCGTCATCAAGTGTAACATATGATAAAACTTGATTAGTTTATGATATTTGCGGCGGATGGAGAACGTATTGCAACCCAACTCACCGAGAAGAAGGTGACAGGGCGTATGGCGAGTAGCAGATTCTTGCAGTTTAACATTGGATATTTTCAAGGCAATTAGACAGACTGACAGTGCAGTTATCAAAAAGAACACTGTCATATTCCAGGATTGACTCCGATGGTCAAGTACAGTTTTACCAAGGTTTTGAGGGAAAGTTTAAATTTAAGCCGACATAATAGAGCTAAGTGCTGATTATATTGCTTATGATACAGTTTATGAGAGGATACCAGGATAAAAGTTTGGATAAGGTAATACCTAAGTGGGTATGTTGGCGACCCTTGGGTATAGGGTGTCACCAAGATGTAGTTTTGGATGATGAAGCTTATTTTTGTTAGCAGAGAAAAGGAGTGGCATGGATTGGATGGCATTGAAGTTGACCCACTATAGCCTACCCCAAAGTTGAATTCTGTCAAGATCAACATTCATTTTTTTTAGTGGTAGTAACTGGGTAATGAATTATCTCAAGTTCTGTCATCTGCAAAAAGCTCGATATCACAGGAATCATTATTGGTAATGCCATCAAGGTAAGGTAAGGAAAAAGAGGGTAGCCTAAGATTGAGCCTTGTGGAACAGTTGCCTCAACTGGACGCCAGAAGGAGGTTTGGTCACAAATGGTAACCCACTGAAGGTGGTTTGACAGATAACATATGATGTAATTAACAACTGGATCAAAAAAACTAAGCTGCTTCATTTTGAAAAGAAGACTTTCATGAAGTACTTTGTCGACAGCTTTCAAAACATCAAGAAAGACCATCTGGGCATCTTGGCTCATTTCGAGACCACTATAAATAGCATATAGAATTGAAACAAGACGATTAATAGTGGAGTCATTTTTCTTGAAGCCGGAGTTTTGGGAAATCGAACGATTATTTTGCATTAGGTATGCATGGAAGATGTTATACACTTGGCATGCCAAACTTGAAAAATATTGCAGGTGGCAGGGGTGACAGTCCTTTGAAAAAAATGGCTTGCCAAAAACAGCAGCCCAACATGATGTAAGCATTCCTAACTGGTGACAAAAATGACATACACACCATACTACGTAGTAAACAGAGAGTCCGCCACAGCCATTCAAGTCACGCTGTGTGCTTTATGGTTGTATAAGCAGAGATAATGAAATAAAGCTGCAAATGTACATTATGGCTATTTCTAGGAAATGGCCAGGACAAAGATTACTACAAAAGTCTATCAGCGATTCTTTGCTGAGGAATTAGTTCTCCCACAGTGGGTTAACAAAAGCCATTGAAAGCCATTCTGTTTGTAGATTTTTCAAATGTCTGGCTTCACAGTACCTTTTTTGTTATTATTTGTTTATATGAATCATTCTGAGAGCCAGGCTGGCTTGTGTAATCGCGTTTGGGCGTACTGAAGGCATTGTCTCTCAAAGAAGGGGCTATAGTATATTAAAAAGGGAACATGGCTATTTATATGACAACATGAAAAAAGGTTACCTTATATGCTCTTAAAATGCACTTGCTGATTCTGGCAATTTTCCTTCAGCTGTTGCAACAGAGGAATCCCTAAATTCTCGCAAACGGTCATATACAACAGAAGGTCTCTGAACCGTGCTCATTTATTTCCACCGTCGGGATTATCACATCAACAATTAAAACCATTTCAATACCTTTCTATGAGTCTCCTTTTCCCTATACGGCTGAATTTATGTTCAATTTTCAAGTAGTGCCATTCAATACTTGTCTGTAATCTAACACATATTTTTGTCCTCACCTGTTTCGTGGAAATGTGCAGCATGCTGTCTCTCTCTCATTTTGTACTGTGTCTCGGAGCTTTGTACTTCTTTGTGTTGGGCATACATTCACTTGTATTCCACATGTACCTTCATACATATCACTAGCATTATTTTCGTCCACCTGTATTTCACCTAGGGCTCTTTACTAGAGCCTGACTGATACTTGTTTTTTTACCAATACCGATATATCCGTTTCGTCAAAGTTTACCAAGTCCGATATCGAGAAACATTCCGATTCAGTTTATATGTGTATTGAAAAATTTCTTATCACACACTCAATAAACTAGGCATGCGGGGCAGGTCAGCATGGCTTGAACATGTAACAAACACAATCCACAGTTAATTGATACTTTCATTTATATTCAACTTTGTTCATGCAAGAAAGGACACACAGAATTTAGTATATGTTGCTTTATTGTGCCCGTGTTACCACATATGAGAGCAGGTCACTTGATGACCTGCCACACCTTGTCGCTGCCGTGAAAATCAATCACAGTATGAGGACGTTGCATACGGAATCCGAATGTCAGAAGCTTATCCAAACCGATTCCGGGACCAATACTGAATCCCATGAATCAGTAATATCAAATTCGGTGGTTCGGATTCAGTGGTTCGGATTTGGTCAGGCTCCACTGTTTACAGTCACGAAAAGTCAAGCCGATAGCAACATTGTAAAACATTTTAATATGTTGTTAAGTAATGTCATGATATGGCAAACATCATTCTTATTCTCGCAGTATTTGTCGCCATTTAGTTTATGATAATATTTCTGCCATGCTAGTGTTTTGCCATACACCGCAGCCTCACACCTATTTATTGTGCATACACTCCCATATTACATGCAATATCTGTAGGGTTGCCAACATTCAGAAAAATAAATAGCTGAGAATTTAGAAGAGACCGAGTAGACCCCACCCACTTCGCTTTGGGAATGGAAACGGAAAGGGGGAAATACCCCTTCCGTGGAAAACTTTTAAAATATTGAAGATTACAAGATGCAATCTAGTGCAACCTGATTTGTATAAAATTATTTACAAGAGCGTATTGCCAAAATTATGAGTTTTGTACCAGATTTATGAGACTTAAATTGAAATTACGTAGATTTGGGTTTTTTAGGAAAATAATTACTTAAAACGTAGATGGGATCGAAAATAACGTAAATCTCGTACACAGGTCATAACATTGGCAACACTGTATCTGGTACCATCAACATTAGTTTTTATCTTACATTCAGCACATACATGTAACGGCTGATACAAATGGGTTCCTGCAAAGTAACATTGCCTCATTTGCTGATCACTCTATACCTATCTTTTCATATTGCCCTCCTGAGTTTCTCTGGTGCTGATTATAGCCACGAGAGTTTAGACTAATAGCAAGATTGAGATACATTATTTATAATACCTAGTAATATCACGATTATGGTTGTGTGATGCCAAACACACTGTCAAATTCTTCTTGTATTTTTGGCATCAGTTCATACTTATACATTGCCATGCTAATTGTATGGTATGCTTATGCTAAAGTTATTGTCTGATTGTGCTCATAAATTCATAACATAACATTGTGATGGGCTCTGTTTTGGCCTTTTCTTTTTATATGTTATGTTTGTGTGAAGTAGTTGATTATAACCATGATTATAATCCACACACTATATCCCACGAATACGTTTCAGCAATAATTTGCCATCCTAATGTTTTGTTATGTACTCTAGCCTTCTATTTATTTATCGTGCATATATTCCCAAGCTAGTAATTTCATCAGCTTGTATTTTATATTCAGCACACACATGTTCACAAGTGGTACTATTAGACACCCCCCCCCTTCCGATTAGGCTACTTGCATCAGCTAATGGTTACCCTTTATTTGTCAGAAATATAGCACATGCTTAACATAATTTATGCCACATTTGTGCTTTTTTATTATCACAATTGCATACTATAATTCTGGGAATAGCACCAGCCTCCACATGTATACAAGCCCGGAAATACGTGCAAGTATTTTTGCTTAGCAATTAACTATTCTTATGTTATGTTTGTGTCAAGTGGTTGACGATAAGTAATGATTAAAATTTGCCAGACTACAATATACCATTAATATGTACCAGCAGTAACCTGGGCAAAGTATGCCAATTATTTAGTCTTTCACGTTTGACACAGTAAATTCAGCATTTTGGTTTAAGTTGAGCCCAAATCGCTCTTTGGTACTTGTTATAACGTGTTGCTTATGCAAATATATCAACCTGTACTATAATCCCAGAGGCATGCAACAACAATACATTTGTTATGCTCATGAGAATTACAGGGGAATTGCCCTCAGTAGTATTCCTGGGAAGATTATTGACTAGATAATATTGAATGACAACGTTGATACTCTCAATTTTTCTGAATTACAATTGGTGTTAAACTTAATAGTCCGACAACCCAGTGTTCCTTTATATTAACCGAATGTCTCTCATTACTAAAAATCTCACGCTTCTAATGTACACCTAGTTTTCTCAGATGCTTCCAAGGCGTTCGGCAGGGTTGAACATGTCAAGTAGCCAGACTCCTTTTTGAATATGTATATAAATCAGGGTATCAGTATAGTCTGGGGCAATGCTGTATCAAAACATTTTTGTTATCATAATTGAGTGAAGGAGGAGTATTCTCCCAGATATTCTTTGGTATTTACTTAGATGAACTTTTGATAAAGCTTAAAAAACTGGTATTGGGTGCTATATTGAGCATATGTTTGTCGGCGCATTAGCTTATGCTGCTGCATCATCCTGATAGCTCCCACAATCTCAAGTATGATCCATATGTGGAACATTTGTAATAAGTTCACTGGTGAATACAATACTCAGTATCATGTTCAATGTTCATAAAACTTAATATATAGAAATCGACAACAATATGGCAGGAGGAAATTTATACCTAAATAATATTCTCATCAACAAGGTCGATCATTTTTTACATCTTTACATCAACTGTATTGGGGTTAATATGAAAGGAGAAGATACCAAAAATTCCATAGGAAATTTTCGGTCTTATGTAAATGTTTTATGGCACAATTTGGAATAGTGTTTTCAGATCTGAGATGCCATCTATTCAAAACCCGTTGCGTGTCTATTTATGGATGCCAACTCTGGGACTTTTCTGAAAGGGAAGTAAAGGGTATTTATACTGCATGGCATAAGGCTGTGATGTTTTTGTGGAAGATTTCTCATATTACACACAATGATCTATATTGCCACATATCTGTGAAAATCTAGCTATTGAGGTGCAACTTTATATAAGGTTATAAAAAAAACATTCACAGTAATCTCAACTGATGATTGTCTAGTGCATACCTACAGCCTCCTTGCCCTTGAAGAAAGTTGTTCCCCAGTGTGTTATTCTCCTAATTTCATAATATATTCATATAGCTTGAGCAAATACAATTTCACAAATCATAATTTATTAGTTCTTTTGTGACCATTCAGGCAATCCATGTGGAATAAACATGTAAATAATATAATAAAGAAATGTTCAGTTTCTTCCCAAATTGTTTGTTTTATTTTATTTCATACTATATAACCACAGTCCACAATCCTACTCAAACCTCTTTTTTATCATTCATGAACACAGTATTAAATTGAAGGCATTTTATTTCTTTTCATCTTAATCTGTGCGTATATATATATATATATATATATATATATATATATATATATATATATATATATATATATATATATATATATATATATATATATATATATATACACATATATATGTATTATATATATGTGTGTGCGTGTGTGTATTCCACTTGACAATCTGTGCCCAGTTTTAGCAGCTTAGAATTGATATTGCAGGGTCTATTATTCATACATATGATGCATGGCCCTATCCATTTCCCATATCAGATGCAACTCCCCAGCCCTCAAACTTCTTTTCAATGCGTTCATGTTCAGTTGAATATTTTCTACCCACATTCATTGCAAAAAGTTTGGAACGATTCGTCAAGTTTATTTTATGCTTTCAACATGGCTAAAACTTGAAATAATCAGAAAAAGAGCAAAGGTATGTATCCTATACCAATAAATACATTCAAGCATGTTTCACAGTTATGCTTTCAAAGGACAGATATCTCATGTGCACCTAAGGTGCATCGTGCATCTGAGGTTTCGTTCCTGTACAGTGTATATAAGGATTTTGAAAGTAGATCTTTCTAGGTTATGTTGGGAAGATAAATAATGAAAGAACATAACGTAATATTGCGAGTTATAGACAGAAGGTAATGCTGTAAATCTGTTACACACATTTGCCATTTTAAAAGGTTTTCTATCCAGGATGCAATATTTTAAATGCACAGGTTATTTGCACTTGAAACGTTTTGTAGAAAGTCAACCTGTTCCTGTCATCCTGAACGCCACTTATTCATATACATAGGAACCGTTTTAAATACCGTGGAGGAAATTTAATATCGGGAATTTATTGTTTTATATTATATCTTGCGCTCTTGTTACCTTGTATTGGAAGATTAACCTTTGGGGAGGGGGCATGTTGTGTATTAATTCGCGTTCTTTACACCTTCAGGAATTTGCAAATTAAGTGCTATGCAAAAGAAGTGGCTTTGCATTGATTTAGGTCATGTCGGAATGTGGCATCTTAAGTATTGATACTGACACCCTGGTACCAGCCATACTAGCCATAAATGTTGGGTTATCTTGCATTGAAGCCACGTGCTCAGCCCATTTCATTGGAGTAAACCATACAGCGTGTCAGAACCTAAATATAGAGACAAGATCAGGGTATGACTTCACGGGAACTGTGCAAAGTGGCTTTCTTCAGCTGCAAGACAATACACAAATAAATTAATAACAGATTAAATGAACAAATGAATAATAAAACATAGTGTTCTAGTCTAAATTTGCCCCTAACTTCCTACGAAAGCCTGAGTAACAAGTTCTATTGTAAAGTTTTTAATGTTCATAGAATATAAATTCTTACGTGGACTGTGAAAACAGGACATGTTTGGAAAAATGGCAACTTCTTAGAGTTTAAAATCAAGTGACTTAGAGACAACCTTTCCTTCTTTTTGTGATGTGGCCTTTTGTGGGTGTTAATGACACAACAATTTTAATTTCAAACACACAAAATCCAACTATTCTTTTTAAAATCACTAGTGATCATAAATCGTCACTTTTCTCACAGTTGGATTATTTTTAACAGACAATCAATGCAATAATCCCATTCTGGTCAAGTGATTATAACTAAAAGACCTCAGTAATCTAATATTATTACACAATGTCCTGAGGCCCTGTTGTTCTTCTTTACTTCCGTGCCATGATCTGATGACAGAACACCAGAAATGCATCGAAAAAATTTTTGACCAAATATCACTGCCACTTCTGCTCTCTGACTTGAACTTGGTTTCTAATGAGGCCTCATCCAAACTTAATCAAACCAAATTGAAAATTAATATGATGTAGAACCACAAAGACCACAGATTTGTAACTGGCCTTCCTGCATGTATAAACATCACCAAAATGAGCATCACTACTAAAATATAAACACCTGTGGATCACATTCGGGTGATATTAAGGCCTCCACACTTGTGGTTTGTTTATCAACAAAATCAAAACATACTATTCCATGCTGATACTGTCCCTTACTGGACATTTCTGTAGCTTTTTGTCGGAAAACATTCAAATCTGAAGACGCACTTGAATGCATAATATACTGCTAGGGAATAAAAAGATGCCACCCCCTTGTTCAACATAATGCACGTATAATGAGGATGTGTATGGGGAGTTTGTTTACTTTAATATTTATATTGCTTTTCACATCTCTTTTGGGATGAAGTGGTAGTCCTCGAAAGGACCTTTTTGGTTGTAGTGGTTTTTGTTGTTGTTGTTGTTGTTGTTGTTGTTGTTGTTGTTGTTGTTGTTGTTGTTGTTGTTGGGAGCTGGTGTGACCACCATGCTTTTGTAAGGAAGCTCAGAAGAGCCTTGGCATGCTGCTTGTCAGCTTGGTAATGTCAGCCTGGGGAATTTGATTCCACTGGTCTGTGAGCTTCTGTGCCAGTTGGTCCTGGGTGGCTGAAGGTTCTCCTTACTCGTCTCTGATTCAGTGGCCAAGCACATCCCACAAATACTTGATGGGGGACAGGTCAGGAGAATGGGCTGGCCATGACTGCAATTGGATATTGTGCTGCTGTAGATACTGCATGCTGACTGGAGCAGTGTGTGGTCGTGCGTTATCCTGTTGAAACAGTAGCCCAAGATATTGCTGGATCCATGTCAACTGTGGACATGATCTCTTCCATGTAGCACTGGCCTGTTAGTGTCCAATTCACCTGATGAGAGCTATTCTCCCTGTTGCTGTAATCCCCCCCCCCCCCCCCCAATCATAAGACTGCCTCCTCCGTAGCAGTCATGTTCAACCATAAATCCTTCTATGAACATCTTGGAAGGCATTCGCTGAAGCCTTTTTCTTCCATCGTGGAAATCCAAGCATAAATGTGATTCACGCTGTTCCATTGATTTCTGGCCCGGGCTGCATGTTCCTCACCTCACTGTACCCACTGTGTCTTGTGTACAGTACTGAGAGGAATGGGAAGGGCAGGGTGGTATGCCCTCAGTTTGGCCGCCACTACTCTCTTGTTCAAGGTAGACTATGTTGCTTTGATGTTGCAGGCCTGACACCACTATACTTAGTAAACAATGATCTGATGTTGCAAGCCTGACACCACTATAGTAAGTAAACATGGTTGACATTTGTTAGTTTGCAACATTTGCTCGATTGCCACCTGTTATGTTAACCCTTTGCATTCCCAACTGACCAAAGTACCTGTATGTCAGGTGATCATTTCGTTAATTTATATTTGCCCCGGAGTTCGGTCAGCACCATTTTGAATGGTAAATGTATTTAAATAAGGAGAACATGTCTTAGGTCAACAACGTCTTTCGGAAAATCGTATTAGAAATATGCTCTGTGGGGTAGGGGTGGGGGATTGGGGTTTTTTGGGCGTGTTTTTGTTTTTGTTTTTTTTAAGACATGGAAGATGAAGGACCTTACTGTTAAGTGCAACGTGCGCAAGATACTCATTGTGGTGTAATGGTGTACAACACAAAATCAAGGCTGTGCATGTTAGAGGTATTAGGCACTAGCGGCCCCTCTTTGAAGCTAGGTCTATCTCAGTGTTGTTTCTTTATTTGACATGCAGTTGTGTTTATTTTGCCATTTGGCGCATTAATACATTGTGCATGCTCATCTTACCGAAACTAGAGACACCATATTGAATTCTATTCTTGGCGCAAAAGTAAATCTCCATCATACAAACAAATAAACAAAATCAATGCTCCAAAATGATACAATATTGAACCACCACA
Source organism: Hermodice carunculata (assembly GCA_964020975.1). NCBI lineage: Eukaryota > Metazoa > Annelida > Polychaeta > Eunicida > Amphinomidae > Hermodice > Hermodice carunculata. Next base: position 27,698 of record CAXHWN010001025.1, on the reverse strand, counting down.
TTTTTGTCCATACTAATGCACGCACCCGTTTAACCCACACCAAAATCTCTAAAAACTACCGACAATTTTTTCTCGCTAGGGAGAAGTTCCGTGTCCAAACTACCAAACAAACGTGTCAGTAAACAAAATGGAAGTTGCATCAATGTAATACCCACAGGACGAAGAACATCATCACATGCAGTGTTTTTTGTCTTGTGCTAAAAAAAGAAAGTTTTTAGAAATACAATGTTTGCTAAAGTGACCATTTTCAGCATTTTCTGGCCATGTTCCTTTGATCTTCTAAGTTTGTTGACCTGTTGAACATGTGGGAAAACAACAATCATATTTTACACTCTCTACGTCGGCATTAAACTCAAAGCATCCTATATAAGAAAAAATACCAAACAACATGTAATGATGCCATAGATATGTTGAGGGTTTAAGAAATAAATCGTGTTTACTCCATTGTTTACTACAATCACCGCTTTGTCTATTGAACTTTGGGAAGACAAAATGGCCCATTTCTCACAGAGTTGCTCTCATTGCCCAAGAGTCACGGGAGGGAGTGAGCACATCAACCCTTTCATGTTGAGTGGCACATGCCTTTGAGGTTCGCGAGTGACTCCTCCCTCTCAATCCACCTCCCTGACAAAATGTACGTTTTGACTTGTAGAATTCGTCTGTCACTATTTTAGGAGAAAAATAGTTTATTCTATAAGATGATCAACTATCCCAGGTGCAATGTATATAACCCATCATTTAGAAATGGATCATACCAGAAATTATTTTATTTCCTTTAGATGTAGATCTCAGCTGAACAAGATATTGTAAGTTCATGATGTCTGGGCCCGTGATATAGTTTACACGTCACGAAAATGATGTGAATCAAGGTGAAGGCACCATAGTGGATCGTCATAGGAGGTCCATGTCACAATAGGTCACATCTATGGTGAATAAAGAGTAGCCATACAAGAGGCTGACAATGATTGTGTCTGGGTTTTACTCTTGACTGCAGCAAACCTATCAGAAGCAATAAAGTTAGAAATTTTAATCAAGGCAGACACTTGAGCTGAAAGTACCGAAAGCTACAGTTGCATGACATTTCATTGGTGAGTACATGACATTATGTTTATAATCACAATTTATATCGTTATTCCAAACCTTTAAAGCTTCCTGAAGCCCTGAAATTATACAATTTTCATTTAATAATTGTATAGCAAATTAGCAACACCATAAAATTCATTATTGTACCAAACATCTGTTATTGTCCGACAAGCTTTAACCCTTCCCATTATCTCTTTTGTTGGCAATTTCAACAAAAGTTGATATGCTCTGAATTGGCCTAATGGTACCAGATTCATGTTGCAAACAGGAATGCAAATACCAGCATGCCTCCAGTTGCAAAGTCCATGTGAATGGTCTGGGCCAACAACTCTCCTTTGCGCACTTTGGTCGCATTGCACCCGAGGTGCACAGAGGAAAGCCGTTGGCTCAGTCAAAACATGGCTGTGCGACAGGCCAAAATGTTTAAGTTCAAATGACATTTCCAGGTTTTAATTATGAAAACTATATGAAGTAGTCTTCAATCGGGAATTGGTGATTTCTGATTTCACTTCTTTGTATCTCATATTTTCTAACAAAGACTACAAGCGTCGCAGACGCTATACGGGTGCCAAAGTATATCAGTAATTCAAGTGAGCTGTCATAGCTTAAATTTCATGTGTTGTCGGTTGATCTCAAACACAATGTATTAATACTTCCACTTGGAAGTCTTTTAAACAGAGATCATCCTTTGTTCTGTGCAAAATATATATGTTAAAATAAATATGTTGTGAGTTCATATTTTACTGAAATTAATATTTTTTTAATGGAAGTAGAAATTCAAATTTTACAGGAAACGTTTGCTATAGTAAAATGGACTTTACAATACTTACCACAGAAAATGTAACTCAGTTCCTTTTTATAATCATGCTAAAGGATTTTTATATCATCGCAGATGAACTATACAATTTGTGAATCAAAACCCCTTACAAACACCCCTTTTTAGCAAAGTGAAACACACGTGCAGTTAAGTAACCAGAAAACATTTAATATCAATTGACTAAATTACCTGTGTTTTTATTTGTTTGTTTGTCTGTCTGTCTGTCTGTCTGTCTGTCTGTCTATCCTTCAATTTATTTATTTACAATGTTCTCTAAACGGGATGTTTGGGAACAATCATAGATTTTGACTTAAAGTCTGCTTACAATACTCTGCAATTCCCCGTAAAATTAAACTAATCAACTAACCATTCACCTTCGTGAATGACTAATTAAGAACAGATATAATATCATTTAAGACCACGTGATATTGTCGTAATGGTTTTCCTTCAGGGTAGGACGAGACTTCCCACTGGAATTATATTTAGCTGCCTTATATTAGGTTTGATTTAAACATATTTTATCATATTCATTCAAAACAATTATTACATATTTCTCATGTAGTCCACGATCAGGAAAGACGACTTTGCCCTATCTGAGTCCTTCTCGCTGGGAACAAAAGACAGTCAATACAGAACAAACGAAACACACAATGCACATGCGCACATGATCACCCAGGTTATATAAGCGCTAGCTGGGTGATCATGTGAGTGCTACAAAAAGTAGGCGACACGCACTGTTACGAGACAGACAGAGGGGTCATAAGTGTTGCAATTTATGCACTAAGTCACTCATTTGTAAGCTGTAAAGTCCAATTTGTATTAATATATCGGATGGCTTAAAACGTTTCGTTGCTGCCACAAAATCATGTACTGTCAAAGAAATCTTAGTATTGTCAGCAAAAGAGCAGTTTAAAGAACGATACAATACAGATTGTAGATTAAACGGGGCTAGGGTAAACACTTAAGTGTGTAGTCTGGACCTGGGTACGAGATAAAGAGGACAAGCAAAGAAATAATGCCATGTATGTTCATTGTCTGAACCCGAATAGCATTTGGGCGAGTCCCCAAATGCTATTCGAAGAGGTGAGAATTCAGTTGGGCAGCTCCGAGACGCAGGCGAGTGTGCATAACAGAAAGAGAACCATTTCCATAATAAAGTAATTCAGAAAATGAGACAGGTCTCTTAATAGGGAGGAGTAAATGAGATTTAAATTCCTTGAGTGTCGATACAAGCCGAAGGTTAAAAGGAAGTTTGTTCCACAATCTGACAGATGAAGGTAAAAAGGACTTATCAAAGATCATTAGCCATGCTGCTTTATCAGTGCATAGGAAGCAACAATCATTTATTGAATCAATACATGCAATCAATCAATTTGAACACACACACACACACACACACACACACACACATATATATATATATATATATATATATATATATATATATATATATATATATATATATATATATATATATATATATATATATATATATATATATATATATATATATATATATATATATATATATATATATATATATATATAACACATTTGACCGCTACCATACTAGCCGCCCGCTAGGTATAAATACAAATAATAATTAGGGACACACTTGTGATTGTGATAGCCATTATGCCAGGGTATTAAATGCAACCAATATTAAATGTGTATAACAAGTCCACATGCATGTACGTCAGGCCTGAAACTAAGCTCGTTCATTCTTGTTCCTTCAATTCCGATGCAACACAAATAGTTGAATAACAAATACAATTTTGTTTGCAACACTGTGCGTCATACTTGTCTGGATAATTTTTCTTTATAGCCTTATATATTGAGAATCCGTTGATACTGTTTGCATTTACTTTATCTTTTATTATGGCGGGTGTATCGTTTAAAAGGTGACCAAGTTGATGCTTTGAACACTAGTTCGTAAAGGGACGATATGTCCCAGTCATAAATAGGCGATATTGTTCCCAGCTCTTGTGTTACAATCATGTATGATAGTGTTGGAAAATACTGGATTAGGTTGCAACAAACCAAAATATTTACTTTCACACAGACACAGACACACCCACACATGCATTTATATATATATATAAATATATATATATATATATATATATATATATATATATATATATATATATATATATATATATATATATATATACATATATATGTATGTATATATATATATATATATGTGTGTGTGCGTGCGTGCGTGCGTGCGTGCGTGTGACGTTGTGTAATACTGTATCCTAAATGCAGTACTAAAACTGCCCTCATACTGCATTTAGTCCTGTAGCATACAGTGTGTTTCACAGGACATAACGACACTAAATATAAAGGGAGGATACTGAAACTGTCCAATTAGGACACAGTGATAATGTTGCACGAGTAACAGCCAGTATCCACAATGTAGTGCTAGATGTGAGTTGCTCTCATACTGCAATTTTAGTCCCGTAGCCTGCAGTGTCTTTCAGGGGACATACCGAAACCAAAATAAGGGGGGGAGGGAGGATACTGAAACTGTCCAATTGGAACACATGGATAATGTTAAACTAGTAACAACCAGTATTTTCCCAAGGGAAATACAATCACCCCATTAAAATAACATTGAAAGTCAGTATATCCCTCACGTTCTATATTTCCGCAAACAGTGACTCTAGATAATGACATTATGCGCCATAACGTCACTCACGCTGCAAGGGTGCGTGCCGCACAAGATATATGATCTGACAGGAGAGTCATGTGGGCCTATTTCTTCCTGAAGGGGATGTGGGTTTTTCTCACACAAAATTACGAACTAGAAATTGTACGTTTTGGCTACAAAGTTGGTATGTAGCGCCTTGCATAACCCCAGGAAAAGCTGCACTTGCCTTTTTCGTCTAATCATGGTTGATACATTTAGGATACAAAGATCATCTCATGGCTAAATCAGTCTCCTACCCTGTACAGTTCCCCCTCGAACTCAATCCTCCCTCGACCCCTCGGGCCTCGGGAGCATACAGGCTCTCGGGGGAACTATACTGGGTCGGATACTGATTTCGCCATGGAATAACCTCTAAGTATGCATGACCAAATCTGGAGCTGGGTGGCCAGCCTAAATTTCTCACATGTACCAGTGCGTTCCTTTTCTTTTCGTTTTCCCAACATTAATGTATTTGGGTTGAGTTGTTATACATTCATTGCAGCGCGCTGATACTAAAGTTATTGTTCTGTTGCTGTTGGGTATGGTAATATATCTCGCTTCATGGGTGTGTGTGTGTGTGTGTGTGTGTGTGTGTGTGTGTGTGTGTGTGTGTGTGTGTGTGTGTTATTTTGTATCTTAAACTTTCTAGCCTGGGTCATTTGCGATAATCCAAGTTTATTATATACCAAATTAATCTTTTGGATCAGAAACGCCAACAAAATAGAGTCTTACATGGCTGAAAGTTTGTTACTATTTTTATCTCAGGAGGGGTCGCTGTTGGTAGGGAAAATCACGTCTGACCGCAGGTCACGAGGGATTTTTCCCATCAACAACGATCCCGAGTTTTGTTTTTCGTCATTGTGAGAATGCGTTTATATGCTTTTACTTATTAATGCATCTTAACATAAGATTAAATCAACGACATGGCACATATTTTATGTCGAGCTGGCTTGAAAAATACCAAGCCATTCCTAGCTCTACGTACTTGACAGCAAACAGATATAATTTTATTTTTAACGGTTTACTCGCCGCGTTGGCTTAGGCCTACTTAAAATTTCTGTTTGTTCCGGTTTGAAGAAAAAAAACAAACAAAAACAAAAACCAAAACAAAAAAAAGTCAGTATATATGATTACCATCTTTGAATTCACGAAAATTCTCTCTCCTTCCAGGGGCGTACACAGAATTTGCTGGAGGGGGGGGGGGGTGCTGAAAGGGGAAAGTGGAGCTGCGAGGGAGCGGAGCAACCGGGCGGGGGTGGGTCGCAGAGTAAGAAAATTTTCAACAGCAACAACAACAAAAAAAAAAAAAAAAAGTCCTAAAATGATGGCTTCTGGTGCACTCTGGGACCCAAATTGTTAATGTGAGCATTGGATACCATACAGGCAAAAACCACAATAAATATCCTTTTTAATGTACATATATATTGTGCAGTGAGCCAGTGACCAGCACATGTACTCATTACCAATGTACCATTCACAGACAAAGAAAATACTAACACTCTTGGTAAGATTGGTCGAACTTTGCTGAAAGAAATCAGGCAAACAACTCTTAAGTATTTACATATAATAATTTATTATTTATCACTGTAGCATTGTAAAGTGGTAGTATGGAGCTAGCTCCATGCAGGTATGGAGCACAAGTGTAGGCCTATGTATAGCTGCATGACTGAAGTAGATTGATTTTATTGTACCTTAATGCTTATGATCCTCCTTGGTAAATGTGCCATGGCCAGATGCATGTTCTGCTCAATACTGTGAATAAAGTTGCCTTTTTCATTAACAGTGAAACAACAACAGTATGGACAAGTCCTAGGTGGGAATTTTTGGAGTAATTATAGCAAAATTGAATAAATCTAAACTGTTGACCTAATCTGAGACGAGGAGTCTCAGACCTAATCCATTGTATGAATTAACATTTATATTTTGGCTACCATAGTAACCAACCCTTACAGCAATGGCAACGCAGATCCCTTGTTTCCTGTCGGGTATTTCAGTAAAGCTGCCTATTATCAGCTCTATATGGACCAATTTATTTCATGAGCTGTGTTCTTGGTCATTTGCCTTATGTGAATTGTTTATCATTTTACTGAGCTGTCCAGTCTTAGGTTATCCTATTCTCTAGTACCACACAGCTTTTTTTTTTTTTTTAAGCGGAGCTCTACTTTTTTTTTTTTTTTTTTTTTGGGGCGGAGCTCTGTACAGCTTGCGGGAGGGTGCGATCGCACCCCCCGCACCCCCCCTCCCATCCCCCTGCGTACGGCCCTGCCTTCATGGAATTGGGTAGTCGGGTACTGGATTAACTTCGGAACCGATAAATTGGGGGGGGGGGGGGGGGAGAGGTTACCTCGTGTCACGACGTTTATTGAAAAAAATTCGCGTCATTCTTTATCCTGCTCATTTACATTGCTTATCAGATTTTTTTGCATATCCTGTCAAATAGATAGGTCACGAACAAACTGTTTATTCTGGTGAGTCATATGAAATTATAAGGTCTTGGACAGAGCAGAAACAAAATACGACACAAAATGGACACATTTTCAGTCTATTTTAAGGGTGTTCTTTTATCTATTCTCATATTAGTCATTCACATCGATGTTGGAGAATGTCAAATGTGCAAACGAACCGGTGACTCGGTAGGTTGTGGGATATTTTGATATTTTCAAGACGTTTCTCACAATAATATAGCGCAATGGACGTCAAATTAATGGCGTCGACGTTATCTTAGCTGCTATATGCTGGGAACAGCTACTTCTTCCTTGGAATGCCTCATATTTTCAATTTATCAATATCTATCGGCGCAATTAATTTTGTGTGAGCTCTGCTAATTGCTTTAAATTAAAAGACACTACCAGTTTACTTTACGTTCATTTTTTTTAAATCTTACCGAAACCACATCAGCACCACGAAACAGCGTGTCAACTAAAATATGTACATGCTATCTTTATTTTCACTGCCTTCTCTCAATTCTAAAAGTTCTCGTCCAGTTGCCAGTTCTCCCAGCTATCAACAGCCGGGTTCTTCTCCAGCTGCCCGTTCTCCGACTTGCACTTTCCCCGCTACCATTATCCTTCCAGCTACCAGTTCCCTCTTACCTGCCGGTTCTCTCTGTCAGCTGCCAGTAGTTCCCTGCCCTCAAAATGACAGTTCTCCCTATCAACATCTCGTCCTTCTCTAGCTGCCAGATCTTCTCCAGCTGCTAGTTCTGCGTGAGACGCAATTTCTTTCACAGCTGAAAGCTGGGTGACTGGCAGCTGGAAAAGAACAAGGATCTGACAGACAGAACTCGCAGCTCGGAAGGTACGGGCGTCTGAGGGAAAACTTGTGTCTGGGACAAAACTATAGTTACTGATAGACAACTGGGACCTGGAGGAAAAAATGGCAGATAAGGTAAAGTGTCAGTGTCTTTCAATCTAATGTAATCTACTCTGTTGGAGTATACCTGATGAAAATTGATAACTGATACAAGGTAATTGGTACCATAGGTATTGGTAAAATTAAAATGTTAGGTAGTCCTGGTTAAAAAAGAAAGAAAGAAAGAAAGAAAAGAAAAAACTGCTCCCTTAAGAATTTGCGATTAGCAATTGGCAAGCGCACCTGCTTGTTGTTACCATAAATCTTCAATTGTCTTCAGCAGGAGTTGGTACATTTTTTTCAGACTCACTAAACGTGCCAAGTGTCAAAGGTGGCTGCGATGATAACATTAATAGGGACATTTTAGGGGTGTGCGAAGATTATCAAAATCACCCGTATTGCCACCTTTGGGTGTTTGGTCGCAAACTGTATGACTGGTTTTGGAAATTTATAATATTTTGCCGAAAAAAAAATGAAACAAATTAACCATAAACATCGAAATATGACCAGAGCAAGACCATTCGAACAACCTTGAAAGAAAACCAACCAGGCCATCCCCACCAAGTCTGAAGTGGATCTTGCTAGGGGTTTTGCAGAAAAAGTCGAAAATGTGATTTGTGGACGGACAGACGACGGGCCACCGACCACCCTATAAGCTCAACTGACCTCACAATCAGATGAAATGATCAAAAATCATAGTTAAAATGTTAAATATCGCAAATAGTGAAGATTCTGTGTAGATTGATAAAACTTTAACCCTATACATTTTGAAGCATTTTGAAGGAATCAATGTAAAAAGCAAAAGCAAAACGAACCAACAGTTTTTTAGATATTGGTCTAATGCCCTGTTATTACTCTCATGTGTTACTTGGATTAGAATCTAAATCTTCATGAGGAGGAAATAAACCAGGTTGATTCGTGTCAATATTTAGGCATCACTTTAGATTCAAACATGAAATTTTCTGAACAGATTAACATCACCTATTGCAAACTGAAGAAGGCTATTGGCATCTTTACACAAGCAGCTCAATTTATCCCGACCAGTGCTTGCATTACTTTATACAATACATTGATACTACCTCATCTGGATTACTGCAGCACTATTTGGAATCCTAGCTTGTATAAAAAAGACCTTGTAAAATTACAAAGTATACAAAACAGAGCCATGAGAACAATTTTAAAATGCCATCCCAGGACCCACATCACGGATATGCTGAATACCCTGAAGTGGATGAGCATAACACAAATATTACATTACAATTACTGTATCTTCATCTGGAAAATTCAAAACAAACACACCCCTCAATATTTGAACAATTATTTCACTGCAACCTCAGATGTCCATACCCATAATACAAGATTTTCCACCCGTGGTTCCATTTACCTTCAGCGCTCACATCCTAAATCTTTGAATAATATCGGATCCAAAATCTGGAATAAAATTCCCAAGCATATTCGTGATGCGAGTTCCTTGCATAGTTTTAAGAAGAGCATCCTTCCATACATTTTCAGTAGTGTTGAACACTTCTAAACCTCAGGTTTGGAAGCATTCTACTTGATGCTTACTGTTTAATCTGCTTTTTATTCTGGATATTGATAGTTAATTTTAAATCATTTGCCATATGTCCCTGTGACTCTTATATTTTATGTATTTATATAATTATCTTTTATACTTGTCATTCATATATGTTTCGGGCCTCCATGCCTAAACAGAATATTGTATTCTGACTATGGATTGCCAAATAAAACCTTGAAACCTTGAAATAAGAAAAAGTGAATATTGAGTTGGCATTAAAGAGCCACCATATGTGAGCCTATTTTGACATAACCTACAGGCATGTAACTTATTTTCTCGGTGTTCTGTATAATGCTCCCTAGTTGATAAAAAGGTATAGTTCCGGGACTCTGTTTTCCACAAAGCAGCTATCAAATGCAGAAGCTTTAAAATGGTGGTAGTCGAGTGACGCCTTTTCGTCCCTACTCAAAGACGAGTGTTCCTTGCATATTTATCCGCAACCCTGGTATGTCCAATTATTTATATTGAAACAAAGATGTACATTCTAACCTTTGAAGTGATGTATGATGGGCCTAGTTATATTACATCTGCATGGATTGCCCACTCCTCTCCCTAATGCATGTCATTTTGAGAATTGCTAATGGAAGGACACGTGTTATGTCAGGGTTTGGTGACACCGTAAGACACTAGAACATTTCTGGTAATTTTTAATCAACAAAAAGTCGTGTGCAAGTGATTGGTTTCTCAAAAAAGAAAATGGTTAAATGGGGTTGGTTCGTTTTTTTTCAGTGTAAGGAAGACACAGAATGTTGTTATCGCCAGTGTCTTGGGAACACCAGCAAATGCGGGGACGCACGAGGTGCATGTTTAAGCAAAGACAAGTCGGTAATTTTATTTTATTTTATTTATCATGTAGTACAGGTACATACAAGTAAACATATAAAATCACAAAATCTTTACAAAGCATAAAACATCTGAGTAAAATATTTCACATAACTGCATATATAATATGTAAAATAATTACGCAGATTTCATAAAATGAAATACATGAACTAAAAGAAGAGGAATTTTATACACTCGAAGCTAGATCACTTAAATCTATACTTCAAAATATAACAAAGTAACAAAATGTCCAAGATGCCTAACATGTGAATCAGGCAAGGCTTTTAAACACTTGTGGTGCTGCCATCTATGGACCCTTGTGGCTATAAAAGTATGATAGATGTAATGTAAGTAGATTATCACCGTGGATGTAGAGCCATTAAGAACTAGGTTATCGCATTAAAAATCAAAGTCATCACATTGAGAGTTCAAAAATAAGATCACTATGCGTATTCAGAAGCTTCCCAAGTCATTTTTTCCCCGGTAAAATCATTTGCAAGCGCTTTTAATTGAGTCCTTGGATTGTGCATTCTTTATTTCATGACGAAAAGTATTCCATAATTTCACACCATTAAATACAAATGAGTTTTTTCCTTGACTTTTCATCTTTGGCAAGACATAGGAACATTGACTTTGTCTTGTATTTATGTTTGTGACCAGGTCTGGTCAACTGAATTTCCTGGAAATATTTTGAAGCTTCAGACCGTCTGATTTTATATATCAAATTCAAAGATAATAAATTAGCCTTGAGGGAACATCCAAACTTTTTTCAATTGACCAAGATTATCAGCGCCCGCATGATCTCTTAAATCAAGGGATAAAGTGCATCAGACCATCTTGTTCTGCCTTCTCATTTAAATTTTAAGTATGAGGTTGAAGGGAAAAGTAGAAGGCCAATACTTGGAATTGTTACACATTTTTATGTACAAAAGATATACAAAAGCCCAGAAATAGAAGGCCGAAGCCTAGCAAGTAATAGGCCATTTGAGCCTCTTGCCTCCTGCTAATGAGAATGCTGTCTGTGCTGTTTGTAATTTATGTTTGAAATTTGCTTTAAGCCCCCAGTAACAAGATCTACATGCATAATCAAAGTGAGGTTGAAGCAAGGTTGAATAATCTTTTTTTCTCTGGTGTTAAAAAGAAAAAGGAAAAAAAACTTCTCTGTACTATTAATCTTCTTGTTGGCATTGAAACCAGTGGTGTCACCTGTTAGGTCTTGATTCAGTACTAATCCCAAATATTTCACATGTGGTTTTGCTTCAATGCTGGCGTCATTACACATAATACTAAGACTAGGGTTCCTTTTTCAACTTTCGCTTTGCAACAAACAAAATGCTCTCTGTATTCCCTTAATGTAGTGAAAGTTTATTCATTTCTAGCCATTTGGGAAGTGAAGTTAGATTTTTGTTCAGCATATGCTGTATTTCAGTAATACTTTTGCCTAAGGCGAAGACAGCTGAGTCATCTGCATATAAGGCTAGTTCACAGTTGACGATCCTCTCCATATCATTAACGTAAACAAAAGTAACAAGGGACCCAAAATAGATCCTTGAGGAACTCGACAAGTGCAAGGTCCTTTGCTGGATATAGTTCCGTTAAGCAGAGACAAGCTGAGCTCTGTTTGTCAAATATGAGCAAAACACCTTGGCAACAGATTCATCTGCCCCAAGTGCTTTCAGTTTTCACAAAATATGCTGATTCACTGTGTCAAAGACTTTGTGTAAATCAATTATAGCCATACCTGTATACAAGCCTTTGTCCATATTTCTTCTGTTCATATCTGGTAAACATGTAAGAGCTGTTTCAGCAGAGAAACATACCTTAAAACCTGATTGATACTTACATATCAAATTTTATTTGCATAAAAAAATCGTTGTCTGTATTCCACTTTCTCAAAATATGTTTGAGAAAACAGGCAAGGTGGAAACAGGTTTATAATTGTAATTTCTGTTTCCCTTCTCAAACAGAGGGATAACTTTAGCTGTTTTCATTGTAGTAGGGACTTCTGATGATCTTAATGACAGATTTATCAAGTAAGTGACTGGGGTTGTTAGAATAGCAGCTCCATCCTTGACAAATCTGGCATTCACCCCATCAGAACCTGTTGCTTTTGTAGGATATACGAAAATCCTGAGTCTATTCCATTCCTTTGGTACTTGTCTTTTCTCAATAACCCTATTGAAAAGCAATTGTAAAGTATATTCAATTTCCTCTGGGCCTCTCTTTGTCAATTCTGTCAAGATGTCATCTGGTCCTGGAGCTTTGCATTATCGCATCAGCTAAACTGCTATTTTAACTTCAAGACTTCTCATTCTACAATACATCTCTGAAACCCATTGATCCTGTCTGCACTCTGCCTGACACCCTGGTACTGTTCTCTGACCCCACTGTGACTTATTAACTTCTTCCCAGTGCTCCCTTAAAGCTTCCTCTATTTCTTCCTTGTTAACTTTTCATTTCCCTCTGTGTATGATTTCCAGTGCTTTGTTCTGTTTTCGTCAATTAACCTGTTTCCAAAAGAATGTTGACCCTTCTCTTCCACTCTCCATTATTTTCCTTGTCATTTGTTCATTATTAATGACTGTCCTTTCTGCTTTCATCTCTGCTGCATCGCTCCTACATTCCATATACTGTCTCTTAGCTTCTTCTATATCAGCTTTGGGGTACCTGTATTTCATGGCAAATCTCCATATTCCATTTTTAACCCTCTTTCTTTTTATGGCTCCTTACAACTCCGGATCTGTTCTTTACCTTAGATTTTCAACCAGGACTTTCTTTCGACCTATCTTTTCAGGGTCTTACCTGGGGTTCAATATTTATTAGTCCTAGGGACCCCTTTTGTATATATAGGGGGTCCCATGCAGAAAATGAGAGTCCCGCATATTATCATGCCTTGAAAGTATAATACTCTCGAGGCAAATATACTAATATATGGTATTGATAAGTATCATCATAATTGAATTGAAAGACCTTGCCTTCTTTGAAGGACTGCTTGATAAAAGAATTTCGACCACTTGTCCCAAGACAAGTTGGAGAGAAAATTTCCTCATAAGAAAGTCACTTCACAATGAATATGATTTTACTTGTCCTATACTTTTGCAGCATGGGCTCTAAATGCCAATTCGTTAATTTGTGAATGCCTATTCTCATTCTTTCTAATATATTTTTTTTTTCAGTTCTATTTATTTGCTGCTCTTTCACTGTGTTTTTCTGAGTAAACATCTGTAATATGTGAAAGAGATAACTAACGCTAATAGTCTGAAAATGGACATGTTGCATGACATTAGACCCACAAAAGATCACTTGGTTATATATACCATACCAATGTCAACAGTGTTCATATTTAAAATGTTTGATTGTGAAAAGCAATATATCTTGTGAAGTGTTGGATTTTGTAATGCTTATGATAAGCCTGTTTTTATTCACAGAATTATTAAAGATAATTTGGCACCTGTCTGCCATTAAAATATGTCACTTAACTTTCTTTATACCCTTGTGCCAAAGCTTCCAAATTCCTTAAAAAGTATTTTTTCTTTGTTATTGAACTTAAATAATTTATCTATTAATTTAAGATAGCATGAAGGCAAGTTGTGCTTGTGAAGACTCACTGATCAGTGGGCCATCTAGTGTCATTTTTTGGACTTTCTGAAAATGCCATGTGCTTCAGGCTGTAAATTGTGAGGGGATAGATCCACACTATTGGAGCTTCAAGATTATACACAAGAAATGATTTAGTGAAAATATGTTAAATGAACATACAAAATGGAGTACTGTATAAGCAACACGAAAATTTGAAGCTCTAGTATAGCTTTTGAAATATCGGTGCGTAAATCTCCTATTATCGCCCATCGCGATTCTTTTCTATGTTGAGTTTGATAATAAAATCAGTGTTTATTTTGTGTGTTGAACTTTTCTTCGTATTGTTTGACGTTGGATGAAAATTTTTTTCTCAGCACAGTTGTTTTCAAGATAAATTGTATCATTTGAGGTCCTAGAAGTGCCAAAAAATTTGGTTGTCCACTGACAAATAACTGGTGTTTCGGTCAATATTTTACCGATGAACATAATTATTTTAAGTCATAACATTATTTCTGCATCCGACGGGCCACAATGACATAAATTGTGGCGGTCCCATTGACTGTTTTGTGCGTAAAGGATGTAATATATGGCATCAGGTAAAACCCTGTTATACTATTTTTCCTTTGCTATCTTAAGAATCATTCAGATCAAGTCCCCATTCATTCTCTGTACTTCCCCTCCACACTCCCATCTATTTCTCCATTCCCATAATTCAACTTGTAGACGCACCTTTGTGTAATTTGAAATATTTCACTATCCACTAAAATATCATCGAATATTATTGTCTGCCTTTCACCAGACGCCCATGTCCACTTTCCTTTGAATTGTGCATCTCTCTCTCTCTCTCTCTCTCTCTCTCTCTCTCTCTATCTCTCTCTCTCTCTCTCTCTCTCTCTCTCTCTCTCTCTCTCTCCAAGTTCATTCCTTTTGTTCTCTCTATCTGATTTGATGTTTGTGTCAAAAGTTCAAGGGGCAGCCTATAATGGCATAATGCCCCAGTTCAACAGTTTTAAGTTTATCTGACAAGGCGTGGGTGCGAATATTTAGCGCCCGTAGTCGCGTACAGCCATATAAATTTGTTAAATACTTTTTAACATGGCCCAGATAAACGACTAAACATTGATTTGTTTATAAAACAGTGCAAATCAGCATTTGACTGCTGCAGCGGGATATGCAGTGGAGTTTGCGCAGACGGTTGCACCATTGCCGGATTCAAGGTAAAGTATGTGTCATTTTATCTCTGCTGATTTGTCAGCAAGGTCATGCGATGGGTTGCATCAAGCACCAACCATCTGACAAAAGTGCATCTGACCATCACATATAGACAAGCTCTGTCATACAATTGGTCGTAGTACATTATCTCCATCATTGGACACTGAAAGGTAGGTATTTGATACACTGTACAAAGAGTCATGGCAATGTTATTGTCTTGTCTTCTCAACTCTTCTCTTCACCTCTCTTCGCTTCCCTCGTCTCCCCGCCCCCTTCCTCCTCTCCAGTCTCAGTCCCCTGTCTCCGTTCGTGTCCGCGTTCCTTTCCTCGACCACGTTCTGTCCTTGATTTAGTAGGCCTACCATATTTGGTGGTCCGGTTTGTATTTGTAGACCTCCACAGTTAATACCATGACGCAAACTGGTTCTTCCATGATTAGTTCTTCCTAACGGTAAAAAATCCATGAGAAAGAGAATTTGGAGACGCAATAGGAACGTCAGAATTAGCTCTAATGTGTGTATTCGCCCCAATACACAACTGAATACACATACATGTACAGGGCTAGAGCTGTGTATTCCATTAGTTTGTATGTTAAAGCAACCGTGAAAAAACAAGTCACTCATGTAGCTGTGGATATATGATTTTTGTGAGGTATTTAGTTATGCATCTAGATTTACTGTCTGAAATTTGGTTTTCTATGTGCAATAGTTCTCAAGTTATTAAATTGCAAATTACTATGTAAAATAATGGGAATACACAACCCTAGCCCTCACTGACCCTCTTTTAGGCAGTTCTTGAACCTTCTGTTATTTCCCTTGCCTATTTTTGCCACATATTTAACCAATAGTGTTCTGTATACATTTGGAATGTGATCTGGTAAGTAGTTACTTGGTAGCTGGTGTACACATATCGCAATTTAGTTTCTTGCCATAGGGTTGGGTGAATATAAGTTTAATATTTGCAAGCTGTGCACCATGACCCATGCAAAGAAGTATGCGCTGAGTGGGTTTGATTCAACAATTTTCATTTTATAAGACTAAAATCGTGATGGCTAACGAAATGTCGTGGTGATTACTTTAATATTGTGGGCCTACTGCGTTTCCACAGGCACCATTTTGAAGACGAATGTTGCTCCTGTTTTTAATCCCGAACATTCACCGTGTGTTGTGATTCCACCTAAAATCTAAGAGTCGACTTGATAAAAGCCTCCACCAGAATTGGTGAACCTCACCTGGTTTAATTTGGTTAAAGTGTTCTTATCAAGCGACAAAACATACTCCTGTCCCAACATTTATACCCAACTAAAGCTCCTTTGTGCTGCTATTCAAAAAGGGTTCTTAAAGCCTGCATTGCCCAGCATTGCAAAATGTACATGGGACTACACAGGAAGTTCACTGTACACAAGTGCCCACTGCTAAGCCCGGGTAACAAATTACACTGACGTCAAAGGAGGCAATGTGTAAAAGGGGAAAGAACATCCATTTCAAACATGTTTCAACAAATTTTCAAGTTACCTAAGGCCTAACAAAAAATATATGTATGGTTCGGTTAACCCCACTGAAAAGGCCCGAGTCCCGAGCCTAAGTAAATTTTTTCAAATATATATATATAATTTCAAGCGGCTCTTCCCGCAAAAAATTGATCGCTCCTGGCTGAAGGATTTTATTGAGAAAGTGGCCGTTTTGTGCCGTTATTTTACAGTAAATTTAAATTGAACTTGATCACCGCATTTTATTTCAACTTGGCTGGAATGGAGGGTTGACTGCGGCCGGGGAAAGCTGCATAGCCCGCTGTTGTTAGGTGAAACAGCATAGCCATAGCCCCGGTTGAAAGATTTTATTGAGAAAGTGGCAGTCATGTGCCGTCATTTTGCAGTAAAGTGAACTCAAACACAGTATTTTTGTGCAATTTGTCTGGAGGGTGAACTTGGGTCGGGGAAACAGCATGGCGCAATGCATTGCGGGACAGTCGCACAAAAATACATTTGATTTGAGCATCAAAGTGAATAGCGCTGCGGCCACAGCATATATCATATCATTATTGATACTCTGAAATAAATGCAAAATATATACTTTTGGTTTCACATAACCCCCCCCCCCCCCGCAAGATCGGCCGAATACTAACCTCATATACAAACCATTGGGTGCGGAATCCACAATTTTCAAAAAGGCAGCCAAGTCCGTGGGTTAGTCCCGATTGGATTTTTTGAAGAGGTATAGTATCCAAAATATATGTGTGATTTGTGTCAACGGAAGGCTAGTTCCTCGAATGAATGTAATGTAAAATATATAATGGGACCTTTGCATTACCTAAAAGTGTCAACAAAACGTCATGAAATTACCAGTTGTTGGCGGCCATGAGCCCCAGAATAGGAATATTGTATCAGACACTGAAGTCGCCCCCAAGCTATTAATTAAGTAGCACCACTATACGCAAAGGAGCCAAGAGCCCCCACTAAGCCAAAGTAGGGGCTTAATGGGGAAGGTTGTCCCAATAGTGGCTACAGGTCCGAAAGTACCAGCGGGTGTTTATATAATTGGTAACTATGCAGGATCTGTGGTTTCTGCAAATCAAGCACATGGTTCAAATTCACCGGTTTGGGTTAATGAAAGGCAACTAGGCCAGGGGGTGGTTGAGTTGGTTAGCTTTACCAAGCCTTCACCCAAAAATAGTAATAATCAAGCGCATGGCTGACTTCACCATTTTCGGTGATGGCTTGATCAAGTGGCCGCTTTAGTTTCTCACTAGTGTGTCAGAACGGTCCTCCAATCTGCTCAAATTTGGTATGACTGGGATTTCTGTTGTGTTACCTGTGTCAACCAATTTTCACAACTGAATTGGCTGTTGCCATTGACTGGCCAGTGGAGTAATTTCGTTAAAAAAAAAAAAAAAAAAAAAACTCAATTTTGAATACGATTGGACACTTTTATCTGAGATGAGTAGGTACTGCATATGGATTGAATAGATTCTACAAACTAAGCTAGACCAGCACTATAATTGTCAAAAACCACACATCCATATTCTAATATTGGTCAAACCACGGTTGTATATAATCGGACAAGAACTTTTCTGGATAGTTTGTACTTCAGTCTACGAAGTAATTCCAATGGTATACTTGCCTGGTTTATTGCGCTGGTCATGTGAGCATCCTATTTTCAATTACTAGAAGGGTTATGGGTATATGAGTGTGAGTACTTGATTTATGTATGGGGGTGTCATTGAAGTGTTCTGATTTGTGACATTTGGGTGAAAATAATAAGGAAATGGAGTTAAGGCATTAAATGTAACTTTCCAGACGCTACCCCAGTAGCCAATTTTCAAGAGATAAGTGTCGATCCTATTGGCTGAGGCATGCGGATTATGTAAGATTTCTTAAAGACTATTATCGTCGGCAAAATGTTTTATATCACAAGAGATATCTTGAGTAATGCCATTAATAACACTAAAAAATTATAGGAGACCAAGGAATCATCCTTGGAGAATACCAGCTCTAACAGAAACACTATCGGAAGACTGGCCATCAATATTAACGCTTTGAAAACAATTTGACAAATAACGTTTCATCAAACATATAAGAGTTTCATCAATGCCATATTGTTTCAATCCAAAGATTAGTCCTTCATGCTAGACTCGATCAAAAGCATTAGGGATATTAAGAAACACTACACGTGCCTCACGTATAAGTTCGATCCCATTATAAATACCATGAAGCATTTTAATGAATTGGTTAATGACAGAATCATTGGCTTTAAAGCCAGAATTTTTGGGGTCTAAAGATTATGACTCATAAAGTACTCATGCAACAGTAATAGTAATATTTTATTAAAACCACCATGTCTGCAGAAATAAAAGTACAATACACATCAAGTTCACTATATATAGGGGCATTATGGATAAACTCGGACACCTAAGTTTTCAATTAATGTTAATACTGTGTAACCAGTTTATTTTTTATTCTATTATTGCACAATGACATACAAAAAATATTGATGTAATGTTCGGAGTTAATATTTTCAAATGGATCCCTTGTAATTTATGTGTTCAGGCTGAAAATAAAAGATTGTCAAGATTCCGAGGGGGTTTTTTTTGGTAATATCAGATAAAGACGGACACAATGTCAGATAAACCCGAACAATAGACAACTATAAGCACTGAAACGTGTATATATTACCGAAAAGTGGAATTTCATTAAGGATAAGGAAATACTCAAATAGAGAAAAGAGATATGCTTGTCCTCTTTTGACAGTAAATTGGGTCAGTAAATACATAAAATTGGTTTGAAATCGTCTTCTAAAAAACTTTCCCTTCATAAAAGAAGTTCACTGAAATAGCATTTTCTTAAATATTTTCTTTTAGTCTAGGCCTATCTTACTTAAATTGTGCTGGTCATAGAGGACTTTGGCTATATTTTCACCTTTTTTTAACTTTTCAAATTTATCATGTACCCCAGTGCATAACAAACGAGTTCAAAATACTTTTATCTAGTCTAGTAGTATATTGCCTAATATTAATAACGTTTTTGTCCATTACTTGAATTCTTTTCACTAAATCTGCTACTTAGTCAGTTTCACTGATGGATTCGTTGCGAAAACAGGTTTCCATGATTCTATAATTACAGGTATTTCTTCGCGGCAATATAAAATTTAAATGACCAATTTTATTACTAAAATATTTTTTGGATATTTTAGTATTAAATAGGCCTTACTGACTCATTCAAGGTCAAGCATCCTACTTACTTACCTACTTTAAAAGATATGACCCAGTTCAATTCAAAGCTTGTCCTTAAGGCTTTTCCGGAACAAGTTAATTTTAGACAGGCAAGCCCTAAACTCCGGAACAAATGAAACATTTTAGAGAGGACAATTATAAATTTGGAGCCACCGAAGATGCAATTCATTAGATCTAAATATGCCTAAAATTGTCATATGTATAGAGAGGATAAGCAGAATTAGGCATAATTGAAGATAATTAGGCCTGAGCTATATTGTAAAACATATACCTCATACAACTATTTCAAATACAACGTCACTAAAAGTTTCTATGTTTAAATTAAAACACCCTGTCACTAAACGTTTGTTGCTCTGCAGGCCCATTGTACACAATCCTGTTGTCACTTAAAGTTTCTGTGTCACTGTGTCGTACGCACCTTGTCACGGAAAGCGCCTGTCCTGTGTTTCATGCGCCTCGTCATTAAAACGTTTGTTTTGCACGTGCTTCTCCCCTGTTTGTTTATCTGTGTTGTGCACCACGTTACTAATTGTTTATGATTCAATATGTTGTAAACACCCGGACTCAAATAGTACAGAAACACATGATCCATATTCATTAATTCTAAACCCAACAATGACAGCAAAGAGATTTTTAGACTTGCCAAAGCATCAACATTTATTTTCCAATACCAAAGTGAAGAAACAAATTTCACTCCTGACTTGAGACAGGCAGTCACCCATAAAAGGCAACTGGTGGTTTTAAACCGGTCCTCTCAACCTTAGAAATATTCAGACACTAGTTCTTTTTCCAAAATGTATTGGCCTAACCACAAATTTCATTTTTTCTGCCAAAAATAAAAAAAAGAGACCTGTTAGGCCTATCACCTTTAGTTCTCCCGACTTGTCAGTCAGCTAAGTTTAAAGTAAAAGATTAAGGTATGCCTACATCGTTTTTTGTGATATTTATGAATCTGGAACATTATAAACACACCCTACCTCCATTAAAAAACGTTTCTGTGTCCGTTGTACCCACGCCGTCACAAAATATATGCCCAACAAGAAAAGAAACACCACCGCAAATGTCCTGCCATAACTTTCACATTACTCATTAGACAGCATTTTGACATGGTCTGAAATTCTTACCTGGGACTGGGATATTAGGCCTACATAGGCCTAATGTGTCTTCGCCACTGGACAGGCAACCCCAATACTGACCACTGGTACTGTCCGTTGTCAAAGTGCAAGTGCCACTAATGGCCCACTTTTTTTTAATCAGGTGTGTCCCATTTCTGTCTTTATCCTTGTCTGTGAAAAGCCACTCTACCCCCTCCAGAGTCATACCCAGTTTGAAGCGGACAGAGTGATGATCACAGCTAGTCATTGGGCGCCTGTCAAAGCTCAGCGTAAAAGGGCTGTGGGCATGCCTCCCAGTCAGTAATGTCGCAGACCATGTGGAGGTCCCCAAGTCAGCCATATGCCATCTTAAAACCTGCCTACAAGAGACTCGGTCGACAGATGATAGACCACGATGTGGCCGCCCAAGGGTTACCTCGAGTCATACCCAGTTTGAAGTGGACCGAGTGATGATCACAGCTATAGACTAGTCATCGGGCGCCTGTCAAAGCTCAGTGTGAAAGGGCTGTAGCCTGTAGGCATGTCTCCCAGTCAGTAATGTGCAGGTCCCCAAGTCAGCCATATGCCATCTTAAAACCTTCCTACAACTTACAAGAGACTCGGTCGACAGATGATAGACCACGATGTGGCCGACCAAGGGTTACCTCACCAGAACAAAAAAGACATATCCGCCTGATTCACCTGAGATATCGCAACAAACCTGCAACTGAAACTGCTCTTGAGAATGAAAGCCACGGGCACAGGAACTGAGGTAGGACGAATAACAGCCATGAGTGGCATAGGCCTAATACTAATAGACCTATTTTGTTCACTGACGAATCTCTCTTTAGCATCTTCAACGTAGATGGTAGGACCAGGGGCCGGTTTTTCCAAATCATTTACTCAGTGAGTAATTACTCAGCATTTGGTGTCCTGAGAACTTACTTAGGCCCCTATCTGAGTAATTACTCACTTAGTAAACGATTTGGAAAAACCGGCCCCAGAGTAGGGCGTCGCAGAGGCAAACGTTTCTCGCATGTAGGCCTATGTGTGATTCAGACAGATTTGTGGTCCCAGTGCAATGGTATGGGTAGAGATACCCTATATGCCGACCTGGCCAAAACACAGCATCATTGAAAGCAACATGATTGTTGCCAGGTACAGAATTTCAGAAATGAAATACTCCCTTCAGTGGCTGTGCCATTCCTGCGACAAAATGGGCTAACAATGCAGCAAGATTGTGCAAAACCACGCTCCGCACGACTCACACAAACGTTTCTCAGAGAGGAAGGAGTCGCCGTACTACTACCTGGGCCAGTCTTGGCTTCAGTCCAGATCTTTCACCAATAGAATACATGTGGGACATTCTGAAGAGCCAAATCAGAAACAGAATGGGTGAACCTGTACCCGCAACTTGCTGACAGCTGCGACAATATGGAACGATATTACTATGAGGGCCAAAATTCCATTACACCTTGTGGTAAATTCTTTTGTGCCTGGTGTTATATTCTATTGTGTCATGCTATTCTATTGTGTCTGATGTATATATTCTATTTTGCGTGATTCAGTATTCCCTTCTCCTTAGCACTTTCTAAATTCTGAATTTCATATATTATACCCTTGACGCCATGTTCTCTTATAGGCTATATTATGTTGTAGGCCTATTGCATTATTCTTGTTGCTACATATCATTTTTATTGATTTGGAATTGCCTCGAAATATAAAATCAATTATCATCATTAAGCCAAATTAGATTTGTCAAAATATATTATAGAATAGAATATACCATCAGGAACAACAGAATATAACATCAGGTAAAATAGAAAATAGCATCAGGCACAATAGAATATAACACCGAGTACATGTCATTAGAATATGCCACAAGGCGTAATGAACAACAGAATATAACATCAGGTAAAATAGAAAATAGCATCAGGCGCAATAGAATATAACACCGAGCACATTAGAATATGCTACAAGGCGTAATGGAATTTTGGCCCTAACTTGGCCTAAGATCGCTCCATACGACAAGTCCTAGGCTTCAGGAGGAGTGTGACCGGCTTCCACAGGCTAAAATTCCAAATCTAATCAAGTCAATGCACAGGCGCTCGTAACGTTCAGTCCTATATAGGAGCTCCATGTGACGACGTTGTGGTTTTAGGCCCATCCGCCACCATCTTATTAGCACAAATAATTGACTGCACAGATGAATACACAATATTTTATTGCAGATATGGCCCTATGTGGGTTATTGAACGCACAGATGTTCCAGGTCCACCCTCTTAGTCCACTACTTCCCCCGCCCCCCTGCATATTAGCACGGAAGCTTGACTGACTGAACGTTACGAGCGCCTGTGACTGTGAGTCAATGCGACGCAGATGCACTGCTGTATAGCAAGGTCAAGGTGGGCTTGTGTATAGTCATAGACCTCGATATATTGACCCCGCCCCTTCGGGGGCGGGGTCAATATATCGAGGTCTATGACTATACACACCAAAATGTGAACTTTCTGATTTGACATGAGCCTCTCGTTTCTTCTGTAAAAAATGACATGCTCTGAATAATGATCACCAGTAATGGCAGTATGATCGATTTTGTCAGGCTTGCTTGAGAAGAGATTAAAGACCAGGTCCCATGGAAAATATTTGAATACAGTATATAATGTGGTCTTCAGATTGGTATTTAATGAGGACTTTTTTTTGTATTTTATTTTATTTTTTATTTATTTATTTATTTAGCGTATCTGTTTCTCTGTGTGTTTTACACACCTTGTCACAAAATGTATGTTTCTACACGCTGTCATGTAGGCTAAAAATATGTTTTTTTTTCTGTGTATGGTATGCACACTGTCACTAATGCACACACCTTGTCCCTAAAATGTATTTCTCTAAGTTGTACACACCTTGTCACAAAATATATGTTTCTCTGTGTCTGTTATAGGCCTACACATTGTCACTAAAAGTTTGCATATGACGTGCGATAGTAAAAATAGATAATCTTACAAGCTGAGGGTGAGTTACTGTTTTCCCATCAGCAACGATCCTGAGTGAGAGAAAAATAGTAACTCGCTCTTGTTTATTCTGTGTTTAATTGGGTATTCATCACAAAAAATATGCCCCAGGCCTACTTTCGGGGATGCTAGCATTCAAAGTGTCGATTGTCATTTTAGGGACAAGTTGTCACGACCATCAGGGACACAAAATAAGTAACAATGAATATAGCAGCAAATTCTCAATTTTGACGAGGGACACACATAGTAAATAGATCAATTTTTAGCTTATATCGGGGATTGTTCCTGATGATGAGGGATAGTTGGCATCTCTGTACTTTTAATTAAACATAAATCGCGAACATTTGATTTCATCTGTATGTTAATGGCATAATGCATCACGTCACTGATGCAGGCACGTAACAATTTTATATTTAGGCCTAGTTGTAGGTTAACAATGTTTAGGTCATAGGGCCTAAAGTAAAGGATCTACTGAGAGTTACTACTTTTGAATTTAACTCTAGAAAATAATTCACCCTTAAATCTTGAACAATATGTTGATAATAAGTGAAGCATTTTTCTTTCAGTGCTACGAGACGGACAGGTTAATGTGCTGTTCCAGAAATTGTTACCAGGGTATTTGTCAACCAGGCGATAATCAGAAAAGGTGCACCGTAGGTGGGGGGCTGGTGAGTAAAGTTGTTTTGTGTCCGATAAGTTTAATATGACCTACTCTGAATAGGAACACACGGGTCAGCACAAAGTACTCGTCAAGGTGGAAGGCAATGGGCACATAATCCACATAGTAAAGGAAAACCTCCTAAATCATCAGGTGATCACAAGGGGGTGGCACTAGCGGTGGTTGCAATGATGGTTTTTGGCCACAGAGCTGCCAGGGCCCGGGTTTTCGAAAACATTTACTCAGTGAGTAATTACTCAGAAGTTTGAGAAACTGGGCCCTGATGGCCTTTGCTAAAATCGTTACTCTGCAGGGAAGTTTGACCTCTGAACTTGGCATATGGATAATGTCGTCATCATACTACACCTGTGATCCACTGCTGCATGTATTTGGTTCAATCAATATCAGAATCTCGTCATGTCGATTACTTAGCCTAATTTTACAAAGCCAACAAAAACTTTACAAAATCAGGGAGGTAAATTGACAGTCCACACTCCCAGATATTCTTGACCAGGAAGCCCATGTTGAAAAGCACAGAAAACGTTGTCCCATGCTCCCCGACCCATCTTCCACCCACCAACCAACACTTTGTCTGTGAATAAACAAAGTATACACACACACACATACACAAATTAGAGGTCTTTTTCAGCCGTGATCGATGTTGTAACGTCATGCAATATTTTTAGCCATGCAATCGACCACAAGTTAACCCTTCCCTGCTGAATTCGGCCAAAGGCGCCCACGTGTGAAATGTCTGCTACATTGTTTCATTTTGAATTTTTCGTCATAGAAAATCCTTTCAATTGCAAGTCCTGAGAATTCGGAGAAACTAAAAGT
This sequence comes from Hermodice carunculata, assembly GCA_964020975.1. Taxonomy (NCBI): domain Eukaryota; kingdom Metazoa; phylum Annelida; class Polychaeta; order Eunicida; family Amphinomidae; genus Hermodice; species Hermodice carunculata. The sequence continues at coordinate 2,235 of CAXHWN010001025.1, read as the reverse complement.
ACAACCAACTTTTCAGAAATTTGCCAGTCCTGAATTGAAATGAAAAACAAATAGGAAGGACTAATTTTGATATATTTATTGAGCTTTGGCTGTGAACAATTTTTCTTGGTCGAATGTCCTAAGGGTTCACAAAACTGAACCGAAACGGGAGCTCCTGCAGAGAGCTCCGTCTCACGACGTTGTGGTTGCGGGCCCACCGTCCACAATCTTATTGGCACGAATGATTGACTGCACGGATGAATACACAACACTTTAAGGCCCCATGTGGGCCATTGCACGTACAGTCTACAGATGTTCCAGATTCAACCTCACTGCTGCCTTCCCTCCCCCTCCCACCCCCACCATCACCATACCCCGTGTATAGTAATTAGCACGAATGTTTGACCGACTGAACGTTACGAGCGCCTGTGGGCATGTTCGCACAACGGAAGGGTTGACCGTCTGACTGTGTTTTAGTCACATTATATAATTGTTACATTTTGATAAGTTACGTATGCAGCCTGTTGCTTTAACCTTTGATGATAAATGTCCATGGGTATCATCCTCAGAAAAGCAGCAATTATGCTTAAGAAATGAAAAATTTAAAATACAAACAAAATCAACACTGCAACAGTCAACAGGGATGTTGCGTGAGGCAACCGCACTCTGTCGTACACCTTTGTTGCTTCATGGCTTCACCTGGTATAACATCACAAATGTTCTATTTCAATTCTGTAAAATATATGTGAAAATTGTACAGATTAGAATTTCCTCAAATGCGATTTCTTTTTAAATGCGTAACTCTATGACAGTATCGTTGAAAAAGCGTTCACGACGAAGACGGTTTTTATATTAGTATTTATAATACTTCAACCCAGAATGGATTTACGGTTGTACAGGATGGGCTTCTAATTGCACAATTCTGTGGAACTTGCAGTGCAGAACGGGACAGGACAGTCAACTTTGCTGCTCAAAACTTTGTTACAATGGACTGTGCCAACCTGGCGAAAACGACTGTGTGTTCGACGGCGGACATGTGAGTAAAACTACCACCTTTTATGTTGGGAATGCACCACAATAGATGTGAAACGTTTATTCTTCCCCGTTTGTGTTTACCTCGTGTAATAAAGAATCAAATTCAAAATTTGTCGACCTGCACTCAAAGTTTCAAAAGTTATGGAAAAAAAGGCATTACCTGTCACATTTATACGCACAATTATGACCACGAAACTTAAAATAGATCCAAATGCCTTGTGGGTATAAGGTCATCCGGATGCCAAAACCACGAAAACGCATCATGACTTCATGTCAAGTCGAAGATTCTTTTGAATCTTTTCCCCAATCAAATCGACCAAAAGTACCCGGATGAAAATTGTCGTCTATTTCAATACTTTTACTTTCTTTCACGTTAATTAACTCTTTCAGTGTCACATTTTACATTGAGTCAACAGCTTTCCTCGACCAGCTTTGGACGCCTTGCGCGCCAAGGAAAGATTTTGAGTATTATTTTCTATGTCACAATAGGCTTGCTAATACTTGAACGACATGTATTTTTAGAAGGAACATGAATGTAGCAGCCTTATTATAATTCAGAACAGTACGTTCAAAGTAATTCGACCGTAATGGCAGTTGGCACTGAAAGGGTTAATAGAAAATATGTTGCGTTCGACTGGTAGATGAGAGCTCTCATGATACCATGGCCCGGCCCGGGTCAGCAGCTTTCCTTGGCACGGATAAGCCTCGCCGTACCAAGGAGATTTGGTGACCTGGGTCAGTTCTAACGAGGTAAGCACTTTAAACCATGCTTCTTTTGTTACAACCAGTAGTTTCTTCTTCAGTTTTTCTAATCAACTCACTGCAATCATCTTTTGTATTGGCACTACTTTCGGTCATCAGAAAGGTGGACTTTGAAATTTTGCCACAGAAAACTCGTGTTCTCTCTACTTTTTAACAAAAATTTAATGTTTAATCTTTCATAGTACCCAGCGATATCAAACCCTGGATGGCATACTGGTTTTGTGAGCTGACGTCTTACCCACTACACTAGCAAGCTAGATCTGGTTTCCCTGCAACCTTTTTTAGTGCTTCCAAATTGGTCACTTGTGCATGTAGCGGAAAACTTGACTCGCACGTGCATCGGTGGGTCAAAAATAGTTCTGTGTGGCGACCCTGATAACAAGGGTAAACAAAGGACTACAATATAAAAATTCAATGTACAGATGACATGGTTTAAGGAGATACAACTCATAGTCGTGG
>CAXHWN010001023.1:0-35000 GCA_964020975.1 Hermodice carunculata | reverse complement strand
CCACAGAAATTTCAAATTTGGCATGGGTAAGAGGCTACAGGTAACATTTGTGCACATGATTTGTAAAGTTGTCTGAATTTATGCAAATGAAATTTTCTGTCTCTCGAATCGTCAAATATGTTTGTGAGAAATGCACATAGGAATAAATTACATCCTCAGGCTTTATATGTTTATGCTTATGCAGGACATTTTGAAACTTCAGCGTTAACTATCTTCAAAAGTATTACAGACAATGAATATATCACCCGAGTCAAAGTCCTAAATTTTATGCTAATCAGAGGCCATTAAAATGCAAAAATTTAACATGTTCAAAAGCATTATTTAGAGAGATACCACTCCAACTTCTACTAATAGGGTCGTGATACAGATGCCTCCAATGAACATTATATCAACGTTGTAACATTAAACACTGTGCTGGTCAAGTGAACTTCAAAATTTAGATGTTCAATATCTTCAAAGCTACGATATATATGCATGTCACTGTAAATTCTGTATGTACGTTATTGATAAGGACACGCTTCTCAAAGTTATAAACAGAAGGAACAGCATTTCAAATAACGTTAATTAGATAATTAAAGATCTGAAATCTCTTATACATTTCAGCTTCAGATGGAGATACTCTCTATATCTATGGTGATTTTAATGCAAGACCATACATATGTAGCTAGTAGTAACATCCGAAAAGAATTCTTCTTTGTGGACACACAGACAGATTTGTTGTGTAGCAAATCTGCTTTCTACAAATCCGTTCAACTTGCCATTTGCTTGGGGGTGTTTTGCTTTATTTTGTTTGTTTGTTTTGGGGGGGATTTTGATTTTTTTGTTTCGTTTTGTCTTTTTTTTTTTGTTTTGTTTTGTTTGTTTGTTTGTTTGTTTTTTTTTGTTTTTTTTTGTTTTTTTTTTTTTTTTTTTTTTGTTTTTGTTTTGTTTTTTTCTTTTTGTTTTTTTTCGTTTGTTTTGTTTTGTTTGGTGTTTTTTGTTCTGTTTTGTTTTTGGGCTTTTGGGTTTGTTTGTTTGTTTGTTTGTTTGTTTGTTTTTTTGGGGGGGGGGGTCTTCCAGCGTATTGAAGCCTGTCATTGACCTGTTTATGACTCCCGTTTGGCCATCAAAGAAGCAAAACTGCGTCTCCACTGAACAGATATGCTGGTGTAGTCCCAGTTTGGTATTCATAACAAATTAAATGAATGAAATGATTGTCTAAATGTTAGATTTACGTCTATATTTATTCACTACAGGGAATTGTTTCGCTCAATAAAAGAGTTTTTAAAAAATGATTTTAATAATTTGATTCCGTGTGGACGTTCTCAGGCAAAAGTATAATATTTCATTATCATCAACATCATCATGTGAAAATTAGGCTATGATTCTATGATTCCTACCATTTGTTCATTCTTCAACGATTTCTGTTTCTTTTCTCATTTTGTATTGTCTTTGTGACTATTTGCCGCAGCGCAACTGAAGCGATCGATGTGGTCTCCTCACGTTTTACAAAAAAATTAAAGTCAGTGCACCCAGCGAGATTCGAACCTTGATAGCTCTGGACATGTGAGTTGTTTGAACTACATGTCTGTACCATCACACCGTTGAGTCTGTTGGTACAGAACAACTCTTATCTCTTCGGTGATTGAATTGAGTGTGCATGCAAAGTGAAGCTATGACGCAATGAGTGCATCGGAGGTCAGGTATTACAGGTTTGTATCATTGTTGAACGATATGAAGTTCAAAATAGGAACAAATTTTAATTAATCACGTACAAACAGCACGGGTAAAGGAAACACCACTCATAGTAGTATGTCTTTGTGTCTGTGTGAATAAGAAATCAGTCCTACTCGTGCGTCCTTGTGTCTCTGTAAATAAAAGATATCACTCCGCGGTTTTCGCCTAGTGGGTTCTTTTTCACTCAGCCAAAAGTCCCTCCTTCTCGTATTGGCTCTTATTTCAATCCAGCCACACGCAGTGAGTGCCATCTTTGAGTCAACTCCATAACGCTGCTACTCAAGATACTCTGTGGATCACATGTGCTGTCAAAAGACTATCGCCTGTCAAATGACTTCATAGCCTACAATACAAAGATGACAATTTGCCTTCAATACTAATTACAGATGAAAATAAGCGAAAATGGAACACAGAGTAAACAAAAACACAAAAAATATATAAAAGTAAAACACTATTGCAAAACGGGAAGAAATAGCAGAGCACAGAACTTGTGGAAAACCGGAGTTTGATTCCATTATGAGTTTGAATTTGTCCCAGTTTGAATATTTGCGAAGTGAATGAATATACCTTTAAACTATATTAAAGAAAATTTGTTGGGGTTCTTAAAACATTGGGCGTTAACATTATTTCAAATGGATTTTGTATTTCCGGGTATTGCATTTTTGCATAATCTTTTGTCAAGGGGCATGTTTAACAGTCTTCTATGAGTTTTAATAGCTAAATTATGGACAATAATACGTAAGCTAGCAATGTTTATCGTATCTCAAAAGCACGACAACATATGAATAATGTTTAATACTAGGTTCGTTTTTCAAGAAAGTGTAAATTCTTAGCTTTGTAGTCTGCACATAATGGCAATTCATTCCAACTCTCCAGCCTCTATAGAATTTGATACTTTACTATTTTGTAGATAATATCATCTGGAAAGTACACATTTTTCCTTACCACAAATTTCCGCAAGATGTTTTAATCAATAGCAAAATGAGTATCTTTTATTGTTTGAATCAAAATTTTGTTTCTTTCCAGATATAAAATGATATTAAGCAAATATGCCTAGACCAGTTTTACAAATAACTCTTAACAATCCCAAAGACACTAGTAATTGTCCAAACTCATTCAGAACTTCTATGTTTGATGGTGTACCATGTACCCAAAACGATGTTTCAGGAAACCAATATTCAATATTTAAAACTCGCATTTCAAGTTTCTAAATTTACAAGCATTCGTCATACATGTTAAAGAAGGCCAGGTAAATGCCCTATATTTCAGGTTCATACAGTTACAACTGTTACAACTTTTTCACACATATTAATGCATGTAAAATGTACGACCCACAACTTGAAAAGAGTAAAAAATTTCTGTCTCCCAAATGTCTACTCTATACTTTATCACATAATCTTTTAATGCCGTCCTCAAATAAAACGTTGGCCTTAGTAAACATATGTTTTTATCCAGTTTATAGTTTAACTTCCTATTTTGAAATCTTCTTTATGAATTTTCCTGGATTATATAAACTCAAAATTTGACTTCTTGATGTTGATTTTTAATTGCCAATGCAAGCAATATCTGAGGAATTAATCTAAATAGGCTTGTAACTATCAATTTGTATGAAAGTAGATCGTAAAATGAAGTCATCCGCGAAGGCAAAGGTATTTTTTAACGTGTAATAAAACAGGGTGAACTGGATCATGGCGTTTAGCAGGTAGATTACTAAGGTGGTACTAAACACACATACTAGCTTAATGCCTCTATTAAGCATAATCCATGTGATAGACCAGTGTCGTCTTTCATTCGTATGACAAAGTAGAAAGTCACGTCTTTTATAGAATTAAAAACGGATACCTTCGAAGCCACTTGCGAGAGGATTATCAAAACCGACCATTAAACTACATCGTATGACTATCAAAAGCCATTCAAAATCTATGAAACAAGTACACATAAATTTCCCTTACGTATCATTTCACTGATTTTTTAATGGACGTACGTAGGGGAAACATACTATGACAGCCAGTACTACACTGTCCAATAGAGGCAATGCTCAGAAATACACCTTATGTTCAATCATCTGTACCTTAAGTGACGCATCCTAATCTATCTGTGAACGCCCTTGTATTTCTATTTCTCTGCCTTTTGTCACGTGATGTCCTGTGGTTTTTATGTGTTTCAACGACAGGAATTCGCACACGCTTGGCCTTCTGTCCCATGGTTTTCAGTATTTCCTTTTTACCGAACAAAACATGTTTACACCAATGGAGGCAATTTGCTGTTCATTGTTTTATTGTCGACTCCAAAATGGGATTTAACTCATTTAAAATTTTACAAAACTCTTTCGCAACACAGTGCCTGAGGAAAATACTACAACAGCTATTTGGGTCGATCGAATTTATGACTTGAGGGTCAAAAGTCTGGAAAAAACATGGATGCAAACGATATCAAATAGTTTTAAAAGAACCAGTGTCACAGATTCATACCTTACTTTCAACATTCTGAATATTATCATGTCCTTCCCAAACGATGTTTTGTTTCTTATTTTAGAGTTTGCTTCCGTTAGGTCTGATGCATTGATTCGTTTCTTTAAAACATAATTCGAATGGGCATGGCCCATAAACAAATTTTTACAACCCTGCCCAATTTTGAAGTTCTTGTCGATAAAAGCTTTGGGACAGCACACCTCGAGACATCAGGTAGTTATGTTGCTAGATCAACCTTTGCACTTTTTGGAACTTTCGTGGATGTAACATCTTCCAATTATATTAATCAAACCCCAGTCAGCTCTGTGGTCCTTTTCTCACACATAGCTTAGTGATTAAAAACCTCTGAATTAAAATCCTTCATTTTTTCTCCTATATCCTAAATTCTCTGTTGCACAATTTGATTGCCGTGAACAATGATAATTGTGTGGATCTTTCGAAAAATTGTTTTGTCATGCTCTTTTTCTCATTATATAAATCATAACTCTTAACAGCCATTGAGGTAAAAGTTCCTGTCTTTTGCGCTTGAGACCTTTTTTAAGATTTAACTTCCCATCGTCACCCACTGTACGAGTGTGCATATTTGCTCCATGACGGGGTATATCAAATTGAGACAAAATCAAAATGGTTACGTGTGGCGGCATTGAAGTCGCCCATGAGCACAAATTTTTACTTTCTTCCTTCAAACCCATGTTTGCATATATCATTGGAAAACGTCTGAAAATGTCCCCATCACTTGTACATTAATTGTTTACTGGTAATACCGACAAATAAGAAGCAATATGAAGCAAAAACACCAAAGCATAACACTCGTTTTGTGTGAGTTTAATTTTTCCAGCTCAAATCTCCCGAAGTTCCCGGAAATAAAATGTCGTCTGCTTATATATTGTAACTAAATCTATCGTTTATACAAAAATGGATAAGTACAGTGAAAAATCTGTGTACATGATTATCAATGCTTAATTTCTTGAATGAAAGGAACCAGTCTCCATCTCTACCGTACATTGTATTGTCCAAACCCACTTCTTGATTGAAGTTGAATTATACATATGATCTATCAGCATGCCCTGGTTTGACATGTTTCATCGGCACAAGTTGGGCCCTTGGCAGGAAGCATCCCGTGTCAAGGAAAGCTGTTGAATCAGCTTCAATGTGGCCCGGAAACAATTCATTGGGACATTACCAGCTGCATGCGTCCAGTTCAAGCCCCAAATCACACTAACATAGGACATCACGTGCATATGTACATATGTACCCCCCGGCCATAAGCACCGTGTCAGTATTAGTGACGGTAATTCTGAAAGCAACGCTAATTTTAACCCTCTACACACACAAGAAAGGGATTGCCTGACAGAGAAATTGCCTCCGCGTGATCAAGCACATTAGTGGTATGAGTCGATCATGGCACTTTCCTGGCCAAACTACTCAAAAGCGACCCATTTTCTTTTTCTTTTTTCTTTTTTTTTCTTTTTATTCAAATATTGTTCAGTTGCTTTTTAATTTTTGCCTTGAGGCAAAGGTTCGTGCACTCTAAGAATCTGACAAAAAATACGAGACATATTGCTGTATGATGCCGCAGCTAATAGCCTTTCCCAGCCATTAACTTACCGTAAATATTACGACATTATTTGACACCGTTCCTTTCATAAATATTCAAGGTAATGTATTCTTTTAGAAAAAGCGATCTGCGTGCTTTTTGTGGCAGAATATCCATTCCTCTTTCCCCTTTGAAAAAGCTGCCAATATGTTTACTGGAAAGTTCCATCTTGTGTACTGGGAGTTAATTTTTTGAAAACAATATTTAGACCAAGCTGCTCCATTCTCACGAAGCCAAGCCAAATATGCTGATTCATCATTGCACAACAACGTGACAGCTTAAATATTTCATATGGTAAATTACCATTGCCTATTTCATTTATTTGTATGTGAATATCTTTAATATCCGGTTAAACTGTACTGTCATGCTTCAACAGTCAGACATGACAATGTCTACATCTTTTGAATATTTATTAGCAGGCTTTATTTCAGTATCCATACATGACACAATGTCATTCTCAGGGCTGAAATACTCGGTAATGCGAATTTGAAAGGGAACCAGCGTGAGTCCTCGATATCTATGGATGCAGTAAAGCCAGTCTACTGATTGTAATACACGGTAAAGAATCATTAGATCCTAACTGAGGATCTATTAATCATTTGCGGGTCGGACACAATTTGTAAAAAGTCACTGATTACCTTTTACTGTGCTCATTGTATTTTCAAAATTGTTACCATTATGCACATGAATGTTTGTCGTGATATTTCTAATACCCATGCGTGGAATTCGTGATCATCTTTGCGACAGATGCTTGACAATTTCGAATATTTTCTTTATTGTTGGTTTTGTATCCCCTTCTTCAATCACATTTTAGTCAGTGCCTCATTCTGTCAACAGTTAAGTGTTAGATCTTTACACAGAATGACAGACCGCTAAGCCTCGGATGAACTTCGTTTTGAGCCAGTGACCAGAATGCCTTATCAGCCTGGCTCCATACGTTTTCACAGACAAAGTCTGATAAAAACGTTCAGGTCTGGAAAGATATACCAAAGACATTAGTTTACGTTTCACTGTAAAGCGGACTCCGTTTCACTGTAGAAGTGGAAATAACCCGAGCTATTTTATTTTCCGCATTTTCCCGAGTAAAATCAATCGGGAGAAAAAGACTTCTATATTTTGGAGTGCCCTCTGGTTATACGTGGCGGCAAGGAGCAACCTGTTTTCAGATTGTGTATCGGGAAAATATAGACCATGAAATTTTCATTCTGGGCATGCCAGTGATTCCAGACTTCTTCACGGTTGTCTTTAAGGGTCCGAAGCCTGTGTATTTACCAGCCTTACAAGGTCTACCCTCATCTAATTGCAACATCCACGTTCCTCTCCCCCAAAGAGAAGTATTCAAGCTTTTTTCTCTGTACGATGATGCTTGCATCTTCAATGGCCTATCAGACTGTTTTTTAAAAGTGCTATTTCACATAAATTTCTTAAAACGTCTGAAGAAATCTCACTTTTTTAAAACTAATTCACCGATTAAGTATCTGTTCATCATGGTATTTAGTTTGTGTTTACATAGGTGTATCAGTTTCAATCTTTTGTGTCTAACATTCGTCAACATTTACTTTTGGTACTATGCTTTAAAAAAGACAAATTTAATCCTAATAGTTTATGGTTTAATGACAGGTGTCAAATATACTTAATATAAATGAGGTGATACACGAGCAGTAAGTTGACATAAAGACAAAGAAATTCCTACTACCAACGGAAGTCTGTAATCTCTATCTACAAATCTGTAATTTGTACATTACTTTGATTAAGCCCCAGTAAGAAGCGGGCAAGATTCCATAACGTCCTCTGTAGGGATCTATGTAAACATGCTACACACTTTACCGCGCAACTTGCACTATCTTCTCTCCTCTCTGCATATCAAGCTTGTCCAACATCTCCCCGCCCAAATTAGCACCCGCGAAAGGTAGTAAAACATAGTATGTTTGATTTTCTCTACTCTTTAAGATACATGATCTATTACGATCATGTTTCCGGTAAGGTTTTTTGCTCTGGCGCTCTGGCAGAGAGTGCTGATAATAAATACTGACACCGTTCTTTTGCGGTTAGATAGGAGTTAGTGGATTTGAAGTGGAAAACTAGTAATTCCCTTCCTTTGCCAAGGGCTAGGCATTTAGCTAAAACCAGAAATAATGGGCTGGCGTGTTGATAAAGTAGACCAAAGCACATCAGCGAATAGTAAACCAATTATCACACCCATCTAATGGATGAAACGGATATTTCCGTTTGACCAGCCAGCTACAACGGACAGCACATTCGCTGTCTTAAAAGGAAAACAGGTCAACCGCTGCCATGGATGTACAACCAATTGTACCTCTATGTTTCTGTCAGCAAACGGTAGCAGAGCGAGTGAACAGATGGCAAGCCACATAAAAAAGTGTCCCATTTATCATTATTTTACAACTGACATCGGCGCATTCTTCGAACTTTGAAGGAAAAGAAGCTCACCGCGAGGTACATTACATGATGCCAATGAAAATTCAAATTGGTTTTTTAACATTTGTCTCATCTGTTAATGGGGCTACGCCAGGTGATATAGTTGCAGTAAAATTTGACGTTGGCCTTAACTCTTTCATTGTGAATTTCGACAAAAGTCGATGTGCTCTTAATTCACACAACGATACTACATTCACTCCAGTTCCATTCTTGATTAAGTTTCATTGAAGCTCCAGTGGGACTACAGTTACCTGAGCCGGTACACATTACCGATCCCGAACCGGGCACCGTTCGGGTTCGGTATACGAATTCAAACATGCCATAAATAAACTTACACATCTTAGAATGCTCGTTTAAAGCTTTATTTGAACAGGGGTTTGTAGCTGGTACCCTTTTCCACTGTGGCATTACTATTGTTAATGTAATTCAGGCGAACCCATGTGACGCACTTAATTGCAAAGTAGCGTTTGTTGCATTGTTTAAGGTGTATACAAGTACGAAAAGTAAGCTCAGTGACCTTCCTATGTAACTGTATTGGCAACATTGACAGTGATAACCGAACTCGAACGTTTAGTGACTGTAAAAGCCGAACCCGAGCCGGGCTTCAATCCTGAAAGCCGGTAAGCTCGGGTTCGGTTTTTCGGGTTCGGTCAGGCTCTATACGTCAGTCACTATATGAGAACAGAAGCCATTCCAAAGGTTTAGCGCAACAGTATTCGCCGATGCCGTTGGGCTTAATCGTGCCGAGCAAAGCTATTGACTCAGTAAGAACATGGCACTGAAAGAGATGATCATCCCAGGGTTACAATTAGTTCAAAACCCGCTATTTGCACCGATATTTTTCTCTTGCATCCAATAATGCTAAACATTAAATTAAAATCATATCGCTATTTACACAAAAATTTGCACGTGTGAGTGAAGTACTGAAGACATCGTATTATACTGAATGCATCACCATCAACATGTACTTGGAACAAAGTAACATTCTTTTACCGTAGCTTAAAATACACTCTCAGCATGTTAATATGTCATACACAATATCGGATATCATACTTTTCTATCACGTGGTTCAACGAATACCCGACAAAATTCCCTGTTCAACGATCCTATGCAGAATATTAGCACGCTTAATAACTCACAGGTACCTAAAAGCAGCGTAGGGTCTATTTCAATTTCCATGGCACAATATTGTTTCCAACGACATGCTGCCTTTGTTAACAAGGCACTAGTTTTATGATCAAGTGAAATGATTCTAATTACGCCGTAATGCTCCCACGCCCAAGTACAGTGCAACTCTTACTGTGTGTAATCACTAAACATTATCAAAAGCTGTGTCACAAATTCTGTCAAATGATTCGAAGGCAATCATTAATATATCTTCAGATTGAAACATTTATGTTTGTCTGAAAGCCTATCAAACACGTTATCTCAATCATTGCGGCCATTTATGCTGACTCCGTCCATTATGGATTGGAGTCTATCATCTCGACGAGGTGTACGGGGCGGGAACTAACGTGAAGGTGGCATGTTAATCCTATGTACTGGTTCCTATCTAACCAAGTGTCTCAGTTCACGTAGACAATTAGAGAGATAAGTTATAATAGCGCGTCGTCTGCTTAAAATATTTGCAAGAAATCTATTTATGCAAATAGAAATCGATAGAAAAAACTATTTGCTATCCGAACGTGTATTTAAGCTTGCCAAGATAACACGCTAATGTGGCATCTATTCATAAAATCAGACTTCTTGCCAAGAGCCAAGCGTGATGCAAAGTGGACGACAAGTGCAATTTTGAGAAGCCACTGATTGTACAGACTTGATGTGCGTGTGAATGCAACCCTTGTTGTGGTACTGGCCACACTCTACTTGTCCTGTTTGGGAGGGAACCAGTATTCCAAATATCGTCTGTTTTGGGGGGATTTTTATCTGACATTTGAAACATAAATATGTGTAATGAACTGAGAAGCACCAATTGTCAAGTAATAAACGGTTCTAATCTTACATTTCGACTAAAATTTGCCATCATACACGGGAACTTTTGAAAGACCTCACCTTCTCCTCATATTGACCTTTCAAATGTTTTAGCAAAACGTAAAAGGAAACTTCCAGGCGGTATTAGGTGAAGGTTGCCCATATACAGTCTCTATCAGGCCCTTACAAAAAGGCCATCTTTGTATGGACTACCAACGTCCAATCTCGAATAGTTCTCAGGCTATCGTCTGAATACAACAATTCATTAAATTGGCTTTGTGACCTTGGACACAGATCATGGTCGCCGAACTGCATACCTAGACAAGCTCTTCTAGACGAGCACTATGTATGTATTTGATTGAGATTAAGCCAAGATACATTTCTACTAAGTTTGAAAAAAATTCAATCAGCGATTTTGTAAAGAAAAAATTATCTAAAACAAAGATATGGTTTTTTAGAAAAAAACACCCAAGACTTTACAATATAAACGATATAAAACAGCAATGAATATTAATTTTGATGCTTGGAAAATAATATGAGATATGTGTTTGAATTTTCCACGATTGAAATTGGTCTCACAAGCACAACATTGCAACCCAATAATCAAAACGCTACCTGATTTTGACCCTAATATATCCAAAAAGACTTTCTAAAATGCCGACTCCCGAGCATTTTCCTTCAGACATTCGTGCACAAGAGAATGCTTTTCCCAGCCATAAGTGCGTTGTAGTTTTGTGCACCTTTAATAAAGGCTTGTGAGGCTGTTGTCGAATTAGTTTTGCAATAAAATCTGTTTAAGCCAGTACATAATGAACACTGGGGAATGTAAGGCCTGTAAGAAGTGCCAAGAGTTGCCAGTCCTTCAAACAGGAAAAAAGTATCCAAAGTAAATATTTTCCAGGCGTAAAATAATCATTTATTCTGCGAATATTTTGGAGCTACCCAGACAATCAAGGTCCGCCAGCCGTCAAGGATGCATCTTTATACGGGGAGTACATGTTTACAATGGAAACTTCGGATGATCTGTCTGCAGACGTACAGTCAATTGTACATTGTCAAGACACTGCACGCACAAGTATAATGGATACATAAAACGCCACAAATTCTTAATTGATATACCAGTGAATTTTGTCTGCTGTAAACTACTGGACATTTTGCCCCAAATTTTGGTGTACGTGAATGTTCCAAACTATTGCCGTCTTTTTCTCCGCCCGTTACTGTAATTTGAAAGACGTCCAGATATTGATGCAATAAATGCATCAATAATTGACAATTCAAGATTAAAACCTTTCCAGGTAATGATGAGCTTACAATTGAAAGACGGGCATAATTGTGCAATATTTACCAAAAAATTCAACAGCAAATATCGCGTGCGTTAAAAGGAGGCCAGGGTGATTACCCACAATATGTCGAACACGGTGAAACACTGTCGGAATGTCAGGGCATCCAACGGGGCAGCCACGTAGTGAATATAAAGTCAGGGTCCATGAATTGACAATTTACTCCCTGTCGAAACGAAGTACATGTGGTGGATCTATATAAACACTACAGCTTAGGTACCTAAAATACCAGCTCTCTCAGACATGCAGAGTTAGGCTACATCATGCATTTCACATCACCAAAACTTTGAAACTTGTATTTTTTTCAAACCACCTGCTTTAAAATGTCACTGTTTTTAAACTATATTTGGAGGTGTGGCTGAACTGATTGACATGTACCGATATGGATTTAGTGTTAATGGACGCATGCAGTGTATCTAATCTGGTATATTAGGTGGTGTGACGGGTGATATCCGTGGACACCCGTTTATCTACAATGTCCGAAAGGTGATATGTAAGTATAGAAGAAATCGTTACAGAGAAGAGCTATAGAACGCAGCCTTTAAAACTAATGCAAAAGTGTGATCTGGAGTAATTACTTTGGACCCGTTCAACAATACTAAAGCCCTACACCATCGCACATCACCAATAAAAAGAAAACTGTACCTACCAGCACGCGGTATGTCCATTCAACTGGCATCCACTACGTTGTACAAATCACGGGTATTAATTACATATTGCTTCATTTTACTAAATTATAAGAAACATGAGTTTTCTATACCGGCACGAAGAACATGATTCTCTCTTAAAAGGAAAATACTGAGCACGTGTACCTAATAGAATCGGCCTGCAAGGTGCGAGACCGCTATAGTCAAGCTCCCTCAGTGGCGTATCCCGGACCGCGAGCAGATTCCAGTTTACATAAACACTGCAGAGATGGTTTGTATGAAGCCACACGCTAATAAAAGAGGAAATTCATACACAGGCTAAAATGTCCGCAGTCTCGTTCACACCACACCTTGAAGCCACTGTAGTTTCTTGTACTAAGCTCATTCATACCCAGGGACTCAATCACACGTAAATCAATTATAGAATATGCTTATGGGAGGAACGGAACTATGTCTTGCAGCTTGACCAATGACGAAGAAGCAAACGCAGATCCTGCATCAGATCTGTTCGCAGGTAACTTGCTATCTGGTACCCGATAAGAATGTAAAAATACAGTTGCTAGCCTCTCAACGGAAGCTCTGACTCAATATCAGGAATTTTAAAGGCATTACATCCTGTAACTTATAACGTCTGGCATTTTTTACTTGGAACGAGCACGCTTTGTATCGACACCTGGTGGGTAAAGGTAACGTGCGTAAACATGTTGACAAAGCAAGAACAAGAAAACTTCACAATCATCTTTCGTGACAAACTACTCCATGACTTGAGGCACAGACCTTTGTCGCAGGTTTTTCTATCTTGAGTTGGATGTCCACATACCCATTTCCTAAATCCAGATTGGCCACTTGGATTTAGATTGGGACCAAAAAAATTGCTTTTTTTTTAGTTATTACTCATGTTGATGGTCACTCCTGACGCAGATTACAGTGAATCTTTTTCTCAGAATGAGGTGAACACATTTCTTAGCAAGAACTCTGAAATCCAAATTTTGCCTCATAATATTTATTTTCGTGAATGTCTTTGTCATTTAATAGACAACGAATATAGCCACAAATTTAGAGGGTCAAAAAAAAATGATGTGACGCTTGACTTTTTGACCGTAGCCTGTCAGCCTTTGGTCACGCTCAACTTTGTACACATTTCCCTGGCAATTATTAATGAGGGTCTGCATAGCATCAGCTTCCAACAAATTCAACATTGGATAGACAAGAGTTTTCAATGACGCAAATATATTTGGTAAGTTACCATGTACATTTTGACTACATTAATCATGAGGTAGGTTTGGGGGGTTGTTTTAAAAAAAAACAAGAGAGTGCTTAGAGATACAGAAAATGAAGGAAGGGGAGTTGGTTCTACCAATATACGTTCTGTTAATATCCGAATGCTGTCCATATACACAGTCTCATTTCAACACGTGTAATCCACTTTGTGCATGCAATGTGCCGAGCCATTTGGTTTTTCTTTCATTTTGCAAGAATGCAGGCATGCACCTTTCAGGCTGAGCTCTGAAACTATCAAATAAATCACTCCGCTTTTTCTGTCCCAACTCTTCGTTCCCTCACCGCCTCTCTGTCAAATTGACTTGTGGCTTTCACTCGCCCAAGCGAAAAAATCTAAGATAAAAAAGAGTCGGATAAGCAAACATCTTCATGATGGTGCCAAAATATGTATAACCTAAATATTGATATGTACACCCCATGATAAAGCCAACACTTACTACTCGTCTTCAAGCAACATAATAAACTTTTAAACAAACAATGAACCCACAGAATTGTGCAGAAAATTGCAAATTGGCATGACTCCTGTTTGGATACAATGTCAATGAACCGCAAAATAAGTCTATTAGGAAAACCGATTTCTTTTTCGAAGTGCTGGAACCAGATGTTTGGATCTAAAGCGTGCAGCTATTTACAATGTTTCTAGGACCACATAGTTATACAATTTGTTTTTAAATATCTCTGGAAGAATAAATTGAATCACAGCATAGGGGCAAGTTTTGTTCCTCGCCAAAATCAGTGGTCCGCGGCAGGCTCCTTCAAATGGCATCTGCTCTTCTTTCTTCTGGAGCTTTAGAATAAAGTTTTGAATAAAAGTGGAAGTACATCAGGTCACTGTGCCACAAATCAGCAGCTTTACCAGGCTCGCCCTGGATTCAGGTCCAAGCCTAATATGAACGGGTAACGGTAAGAAGCAAAGGCATCCCAAATCCACCCTGTAATCCCTTCCCCGCCAAAAAAAAAACACACACACACGCACATAAGAAGAAAGCAAAAACAAAAACAAACGAAAACAAATATACCCCCTCCCCCTCCCCCCTCCCCCCCCCCAAAAAGAAGAAAGAAAATACGGTAAAGGTAAACATATCAAGGATGAAAACGTGTTGGACAAAAATCTCACCCGACAAAAAAGCCTTCTCATGCCTGATCCTCAAGATGTTTGCATCATCTCTGTTCTTTACGGATATCTTCTATTTTTGATTTGGGAGCAGGGGCAGGTCAGTAAGACTGCGTTAATAACTTTGTTTCACAGGCTCAGGGTACCGAAAGATTTCCGTGGAAAACTATAGTCTACTAACGTATTGTCTCGCTATGTTTTTACACTTTTATAGGCAAACTGTTCTGTAAAAGCACAACATTACGAAAAGACGAAAGCAACCAGAAAAGATTATTTGATTAAAAGCAAACTTGCGTGCCGCCAAAACTTGCATAAATTTAAACGTTACAATTTTTGCCTGTAGTTTATTAGATGCGTCTTCAGCACAAACCTATGAATTAAATTGACATTAGCACCTCAGCATATAATTTCATTGAAAATAATCAACATTTATACTTTTGTTTGTGGTTCATTGTATGCACTGACAGCACAAAGCTATAAATTGATGTTGGAATGATACCACTACATATAATAGTTTTGACGATTTAAATATTTGAAATGCCCTTATTTGCATTATTAGACTGTTTGTGTCAGCACACACTTTTCTGTTTTTCCTGAAATTCTTTCTTTCTTTCTTCTTTCTTCTTTACCAGCAAATTTGTCCAACACTTTTCTCGGACACTTTTATACATAGAAACTCCAAACTTGGCATGATTGTACCTTCATACAAGGAGTTTGACCGTTTAATACAGGGGAATGAAAATGTTTAAAATTATGCAAATTAGGGGCATTTGAAATTTTAAATCTTGAATATCTTCAAAAGTATAATAGATAGGGATGTCATTCCAACTTCTTCTAGGGGGTTATTGACCAGTGCGCATCTAATGAATTTAAATCAAAAGTTGTAGCAATTTAAATTATACTATTTAGCAGCAGTGGAAATTTCAAAACTTCAATATCTTCAAAACTATTACAGATAGAGATGCCATTTCAACTTCAACTAGAGGGTTGCTGACCATTGCGTTCCTAATGAATTACAAATGAAAGTTGTAGCAATTTAAATTATGCTAAATAGCACCATTAGAAATAATAAATCTTGAATAAGTTCAAAGCTATAATAGATAGAGATGCCATTCCAACTTCTACTCCTGTGTTATGGAATAGTTGTACACTGCCATACCAATATGCTTTGAAGACACACACACTGATTTGCTATGCAGCAAATCATCTTTCCTAGTTTCATGTATGCATTTATAATCAATCAATACCAAGTTTGCTGTTTCTAAGTGTAATAGCGTGTGAGAAAATTCTCGGGAAAAAACTTAAAAGAAAGAAAGAAAGAAAGAAAGAAAGAAAGAAAGAAAGAAAGAAAGAAAGAAAGAAAGAAAGAAAGAAAGAAAGAAAGAAAGAAAGAAAGGAAGAAAAAAAAGACAGAAAAAAAGACAGAATATCTGTGTTGGCACAAAACGTAAATACACATGACCTTTTTGATCGGAAGAGTGTTAATACGGGGATGCTCTGTCATACTATACCAGCGGCAACACGTAGTTCTTTTCCGGTCTCACCTGATCGTTTTTGCGCGAAAATCTAATTATCCTCTGCTTATGCAATTCACTGGTTCGCAAGCGTTTCAATGAAAAAAGTAAAGATGTGTGTCAGAAAAATATGTTCTTGGTGAAAAGCTTTACCGAGGGGTGTTGGAGGCTGAACAGCAACATCATTTTCTTTAGCCAAATGCCACCTTCTTGTTTATCTCACCGATACTGTATGCCCACCACAAAAATCTTTCGTGATCTGTTAACACTTACAAATTGTTTCGTGTATAAAAACTGAATTAAAGGAAGAGCATCCCCAGTGTACGAAGTCGTCCGATGTGCCACCGGAGAATAAAAGTTGTTTTCGTGGTTGAAAATGCACCCATGGTGACGGCCCATGAGCATCACGGGGAACTCCATAAGAGTGTCATTGATAATGGCATACGTGCATGAAGGTCGTTTGTAACTTTATGCATTGGTAACGATATACATTATACGAGTGCCGCTGGATACGCTGCATACGTATGAGTGCCACTGGTAAATGCATGTAAGTGTTATTGGTAATTCTATACGAATGTCAATTGTGAACAAACTCAAGAAAAGAAAATGGCTTCATGAAGCTCAGTAATACAGGATTCGAATAGAAAATGTGCACTATTGGTCAATCAAGATTTGTAAATTAGACATATTAGTCCAATGTTCGACATCAGAGCCCAATAGTCACAGCCCATTGGATATACTGTTGAAAATACATGATATAGATGCACAGAGATCTCTTGTTTCATCTGACTTATTCTCTCAAGCGACTTCGTTTTTCTTCGAATATAAATACTTTCATTACTGCACTTTGCACTTGAAATATACATGGTAATTTAACTCTTTAACATGCCACTTTAATAATTTTAAAGACAGGCAGTAAGGACTGATTTTCGTGATGGACCAAACTCACAACACGAGTTCCAGGGTCCTGACGTCAAGATTCTATTGAGCCTTCTTCACTTAAATGTCAATAGCCTAGTAACGTATGAGAAGCTGGATGAACTTGCGTCAGTATGTTTACACAATATATTGACGTAACTTGTGCTAATGACATAAAGCTAGATAATTTTGTCTATAATGGTAATATCTAAATTCGTCATTTTCACAGCCGCTCACGTACAACCGTAGCAGGTTTGATGTTGGTGTGATGATATATTTTTCTGAGGCCTTCACATGTAACTTAAAAAACCTGTTTAAGTCTGCCAGCGTTTGGATCTTTGGTCACAGAATTCACTTTCGATGAACAAAAAACTTGCACATTTTCATTAATATAACGACCAGTTTCCATACATAAACGCTGATTGCTTAGTCGCAATTTTAATATGGCTCCCCGAAACTTGAAATTTTGAATAGTATTTATAAATGTCTCCATGTTATAATTTTCTTTAAACCTCCTATAAGTACATAGTTTGGAACCAGAATCTTGAATCACCATCATTAAGCAAGTTAGAATTAAAACTGTGTATATGTTGGTCATATAATCGTCTTTTAGTGTACTTATAAACAAATATTCATCGGTAATCTGCCCATTTTGTTTCTATATGACCAGTATTTATCAATTCTCACGACCTAATATAGCAAGAGGTGCTAAATTTGGTGATCTATTAGAGAAGCCTACAATAAATTTACAATAATCCAAATATACCTATCCCCTTTTAAAACATTGTATCTGTGGATCACTAACCAAAACTCCACGTTGAGAATTTTTACTTTATGCTAGTGACAAAAGTTCTGATCCATAAGTTAATACTAGTTTCACATAAGTGTCGAAAAGATGCAGCGCTAGTTTCAGAGAAATAAGGTTATCTCTATCTGCACATTTTGCATTTTTCAACATAAATGAAGACTTACAAGCTTTATTAGAAATACAGTTTTAGGGTACCACCTCTCGTCAATATATTTCCTAAATATTCAGCTTCAATGACTCTTTCCAGCTTTTGACCCATACAAATAAACATGTATAATAATCATATTTGTATTTGTGTCTTTATGTCCAAAACCACTTCCTAGTAGTCATTACCCTATTCTACAGTCCGAACTCTTTACTCTCCATAAGCTAACCTGTCCCTGTCTAACTTATATACATAGAAGTACTATTGTCCATATTGCACACGTTCCTTTGTAAATTTTTACATAGGCTGTATTAGCCCAAATAAATTAAAGGGTCTTCAGCGGGTAACTACTCAACATGTTTCGGAGCCTTTTACCCGTACATGTCTTTCTGAGTAGCGGCTCCTTGTCTAAGCTAAATATTCAGCAAAGACAACCCACATAATAATGAATAAATATGAACGTGGCGATTGATGAATTAGCTAAATACATGAAGTTTTGCTTATAAATGCAGAGCTTCATATGACAGAAGAATGCCTGTCAAACAAATCATAATTACCAAATTTGCATAGTACAGGTTCAGATAAGAACAATTTGACTTACCCCTGAACCAATATGTACCCTTTCTAGCCTGACAGCTAATCCTAGTTAAACCATCCGCCATATGTAATAATTATACGCCTTTTATGTATTAATAACCTTATAATTAAACACATATGATAATCATATGTAATCATTATGAGCCTTATATGTATCAATAGCTATAGCGTAAGCTGAGCGCGTATTTCGTCTTCCACACAGCTTGTATCGCACCCTGAATTTTCACAAAATACGTAGCCTTATCCTTTCACTTCGTCCACGTAATTTCAATTTTTTCTCTATGCACTCTGGGTACACTTGTAGAAAACTGGCAAGGTGTCACAGCGACAGCTTGGTTCTTTCTGTGTCAGTTTAACACCACAAACGTCCCCAATATCCTTTGGATTATTATATTGACAGCAGATTTACAATCCTCTTGGAGTACCCCACTGTGCCAACAGAAAATTGATGAGCTATATGAATCACAGCTTGTGACCACCAAATTGATAGGCATTGATATAACCCACGTCAAGCGTTTTTTTGTTTTTTTTTTGTTTTTTTTTTTTTTTTTTTGGTTTTTTTTTCCTTCGTTTTTTGAAGGTCATGATCCATGTATTTTGGGCGCATGTAAACTTTAAACTAATTTTAAATGATACGTAAACAATCAGTCCTGTGGTCTGAAACGTAAATGTGACATAAACTTTCACATATTACGCGATGACTCAAACAAGTCCTAAATTGAATATTTCTAATGTACTGACGGTTCACACATGTTACGAAAATTGCGTCGTGAAATATTCTGTCTCCCAGTTTGTTTTGTAGTTCGGACAACATGGATATGAATCCGGTACTCTGGTTTTAACTTTGAACGTCTATAACTGCGGAACAGCAGAACATTTCAGATATGCTATCCTTTTTGTTGGTTCCATCTGCGTCCTGTGTCACGTGTCGTGAGTGCGGGTTCGAATGCAGTGTGGTCACTCGGTGCATTGCTAAAGGCCGAGTTACACGAGATGATTTATCACATGAGAAGCGTTGCATGCAACACTTTGCTTCGTGTAACCACCCTGTTGCATGCAAAATCGGGTCCTGCAACACGTCGAGCCTGATCCAGCACAGTCGGCTTTCGGCGTGACTTCTTGGGTTGCACTAGCCCTTTGCAAGGATTTGTGACCCTTGTAGCCACTTCGTTGCATAAGACTACCTATTGATATAAAAGGAACATGTAATGTTTTCTTCTTTTATTCACGCTTTTCCTTTCTCATACGTACCTTAACCGACCATATTAATTCTTTCGGGAAACATCGAGGACCTGTCCAACGAATCCACCTTCGACGAGGAAGGCAAAATGTGGTCACAAAAGACAGGTGGATGATTTGATACAGGCCTACAGAGATGTCAGTCTCTGCGGAACACCAACATGAAAGAATATAGGGGCAGAACATCAGAGACAAAATGATACGGGAAATTGCAGGAATAGTCTCAATGCCGGTAAGAAAGTAATAATATTTCGGCCTTTACTATATATATACATGCTTAGTTTGGTAATATAATAATACGCATTTTATTTCATTATAATTTGTTGTTCTTCATGGTAACATGGGCATAGGGTATTTTGATACTTTTCAAGTATTGTGTGTCTGTAGGCACCCAGATCGCGATGAAAATATGTTTCATACCTGCACCTAGCTCCAATACCTTAAATACAGGTAGCTCAAATCACAAGGGGCAAAATATTTTCATAAAATTAGTTTCTTATCTTAAGTGGGAATTCATTTGGTTTCCTATGCATTAAAATACACTAAAGTATACGTTAAAGACATCCAGGTCATTAGGTACTCCATAGAATGATTCTTATAACGATGATAATGATAATAATAATAATAATAATAATAATAATAATAATAATAATAATAATAATAATAATAATAATAATAATAATAATAATAATAATAATAATAAATATTGGTATAATTTTTGACGTTGTAAAATGGCTATATTGCAATAATAACGATAACAATAATAATTGCAACAGCTACAATAGTGAATATAACTTGGCACAATTTTGCGCCATTGTAAAATGTCTCTATCGCAATTATATTTTTATTTGCAACTGGAAAAGTTAGAGTGCAGCTTACAAAACGGCCCAATATATATTCGTTATATATACCTAACACGGAGTGACCTACATAAACAGACTTGACCCATGTGAATGTGTGATGTCTCACACGTTGACTATCGTTGTAGTCAAGTGCAGCATGAAAGAAAATCCATGACGAATCTTTAGAATTGAAAGTAAAGTGTGGAATCATGTAGACCCTCCGATGTAAGGTATATAAACAGCCCGGTACATATCCACTGAGAGAGGAAACAAAGAGCCGGTTACAGACAACGGTTGTGATTGGCTGGTTGCACTTCCCAACGGAGATAGTGGGTATTGTGAAAACACTGTGTTTTGAGCATGCTATAGCTTCTGTGTAAACAAAGTGAGCGAAGTTGGGTTTGCTGCGTCACAGAGAAGTTTCATTTGTGGCCATATTGGTCCACTGCCTACGAGGCCAGGTGAGAACTGTGTGCTGAGGACGGGCAATGATGGGACCCTGGCCAGAGCACAATTCATACACCTGTTTATAGCTGACATCCAGGGGTTGTTTCGTATTTCAATTGTCACTAATTAACGAGCTGGGAAATATATGACAAAAATCCATCCATGCTTTTTGACATTTTTATCTGTTAAATGCCGTTCACGAAATTTTAAAATACTAGTACCTAAATGCTGATTTTTTTTTTGTTTGTTTGTTTGTTTGTTTGTTTGTTTGTTTGTTTTTTTTTTTGTTTTTTTGTTTTTTTTTGGTTTTTTGTTTTTGTTTTTTTGGAATGAAAAACGCTAATATGAAAAATAGCAGGATTTATAACTGTGGTCTGTTGCCAACACTCCCTGCATGTCTCAATCACTGAAGACCCAGATAGTGTGTGTCTGCCCAACTCAAGACACAAGAGGGAAACATTTTTAATCTCAGTAGTAGACAGCGGATCAAACATAAAAGACCTAGGTGTGTATTATTTGACAACTGTGGGGTAAATTTGTCCCAAGCTTATTTTTGCTTGGCCTGGGCAATTGAACATGTGATTGTGTCGCCATGAAATTTGGCAATCTGATTTACGTGTCTCACTGCCCCGTCACACCAATTTAGGTAAAACCTTATCGAATCAATTAGAATCCATTCAGTATGAAGCAGCAGAAAAGTGTTCGGGTGCCTTACGTCACACGAATCGTGCTCGTCTACTCGTTGATCTCGGTTGAGAAACGCTGACTATCTGCAGAAGATATTTCAAACTTTTCCTCTTCTAGAAAATGATCAATAAACAGGTACCTTTCTACCTCTTCAATCTATTCCCCTCCACATCTGAAACAACTTCTTGTCGAGAAGTAAGAGTTTCTCACAAGTTGGAAATATTTCTCCGTGGCAGTAACGAGCTTTCTAACTGCCTTAATATCCAGATCTGTGATGCACTCCAGCAGTACATTATTGAAACCAGGTGCTTTAACGACTAAATGTTTCCGTTACTGTAGTGATCATCCGTTAGACTATGCAAATTTATTTATTTCACACTTTTTTCTTACTGGGTAAATATTGAACTCAACTTCAAATTGATCTAACTTATATCAACTTCAAATTGGTTTAACTTGTATCCTATTAGTAATCAAATCTTGATATTCGTACAGAGTTTTCGCTGATATTATGCATTGGTAGCATTGTATTGTCCTGTGTGTCTTGTACATACCTACTGTGTGCCGCCATGTTCTAGAGAACCCACATATTAGTCATCTTGGTGTACTACAGGGCCATCCAGTCTATATAACTATATTTAAACTAAAGAGGCTCTCGCAATATGAAGCGAGTCAAATTTAGGTCCCAACGCTTAGGCGAATCATTTCTACCATCATCAATTAAACTATGGACCAACCTTCCAGTTGACATTCGAAAAGATCCTTCCCTTACTCTCTTCAAAGCCAAACTCAAATGTCTTTTATTTGAGCCAAATCCCCGGGTCTTCTTTGCTCATGGCCAGCGTTTGCTTATGACCAGTTTTTCCCAAATATATGCCAGACCCAGCGAAGACTTGGTCACTCAACATTGAATCATCATTTATGCAGGCTGTATATCATTGCTGACGCTTCCGGTGCTTACAATTTCCCCACGGAGGACACAAATCACTTCATATTAGCCTGTCCTAGATATGCCGACTTACGTAAGACACACCTGAAACGTATAACCTCAATTTTGGCTCCAAGAGTAAATCTGTCCCTTTTAACTCACCTTGCTCGAAATTATATACTTGGCATTAGGCTCAAGGGCAACCCAGAACCAAACATAAAAAGCTAATGAAATGACATTCACTACCGTTCACTACTACATTTCAGAAAGCCGAAGTTTTGTCTTTTGACCCTATATCACCGGTATATGCAACTTTAATTTCATGAAAACTCATTTTCCATAATGATATTACACCAAATGGTAAACTCGATGTATTATGTGCAGTTTTGGTACCTCCTCTCTTGCATTGTGCTGTGTATGCTGTATATACTTTTATGTACGTTCTCTGTGATGGAGAACCTCTAGATTAGCTTTGTAAGCTATCAGCGAATCCAGGTGAAATGGATATGTTTATTTATCCCACTTTGTGACCAGGGTAAGGAGAAAAAAATAATGGCAGGGAGCCAGTGTCATGGATTAATGATTAATGATTAACAGTGTCGATGATGATGAAGATGATGATGTTCATCATCATCATCAGCAGCAGCAGCAGCAGCATATTGACTGACTTTAATGGTAGGTCAACTTTATTCGATCATTTAACGCATTTAAGTACCTAACCAAAAAACATTGCCAAAGTGCTCAAATTGACAGTTAAACGAGCCACTTTACTGGGGTACGTGTTGTCAGTGCAAGTTTATTCAGTGATATTTACGGTTATAATTTACCATGAACCCAGTGAGTCCCTCAAATGTGCACATGTGATCCTACTTTGTCCAAACGAGTAACTGCATACAACTGATTTTCCCGATTCTTTGAGGAGAATTGATTATTGGACATACGGTGTGCTACATAATCATGGTCACCAAATAGGATAGCTGTATTCTTAGTCTAGTGTGCACCACATGCAGTACGTTATTAAAACTAACGAAGTAGCAATTACTTGAGGCCCTCGGGGCGAACTTGATTTGTCAACCGGTTACATTTCCAGACAATCGGCTTGGGCCTAATAAAACCAATATGATGATTATGAGGGGACGGAGGAGAAGGTTGGTAGTACTGCTGGTGTTGATGATGATGATGATGATGATGATGATGATGATGATGATGATGATGATGATGATGATGATGATGATGATGATGATGATGATGATGATGATGATGATGATGATGATGATGATGATGATGATAAAAAAGGAAACCATGCACATCAAAGGCACGGTTTCATACAAACAAAACTCAATTGCAATCGTCATGTCAGATCAACCCCCACCCCACCCCACCCCGTCCCGGTCTAAGGCTGAAACAATGATAGATATTTGATCTTGTGTGTGAAACCTTACATACCTCAGGGATTGGCTAAAATATGCAAATATATGATGTCAAAAGAAAGGACCACACAAAGCTTGTGCATATTAGAGTTTGGGGTTTCGGCAAAAGATGCCTTTAAAGTCACTGTGGCTGAATAACGGTACACCGAACTGATGTCATACGTTAAAAGCAAGAACCAAGTTATATCTGGCATGCATCTTTGCAGCAGCAATATCGATTTGGGTGAGTTGTTTACACACCGAACACAACAGCCGCATGTTCTCTTTGGGTCGTGTATCTCTACGCAAACGAATAGGAAACTTATGGAAAGGTACATATATACTTCCTCTTTAAGTTCATACTATGCATGTCTAATAGAAGATGCTGGCATCAGAGGATGTCGAAAAACCTGATATTTTTTCCTTTTTATGAGTCATAAATCACCGAAGTTGTGTAAGCTGGGAAAGGATAGAGTTTGAAGATTCGGTTTCCCACTAAATTTTATTTATTATCAGCATTGCCATTTATTAGGACCCCAGAACCAACATGGACATTCACCTGACCATGCAGCTGTACATATGGGACCATATAAGGTCCAGAATGAAGCCAAAAGTGTCAATAGATCAGTAGTGGATATTGTAACCTGAGGCGCAATGATAAACGCAATCTTTGCACCTTGCATGTACCCCTGGTACATACATGGCGAAGTGATATATGTGAACTTTGGGGCACTTTGGTTCTGCACGTTCCTCTGTGCTGTGAGTAATAAGATAATGCATAGGGCTAACTTGAAACAGGCTTTGGTCTACTCTTGCAGAACGTGGGAATTTAACTCTTCCAATGCCAATTGCAACTTAAGTCAAACTTCTTAAACTATTCTGATTTTAACTCTTTCAGTGCCAATCACGTCTAAAGTCGATCTACTTGAGTCAAACTAGTCTGAATTGTCATTAGGATCCCAGATTGGTATTCCTCGTAAATAGAGTTTTCATTCAAGTACCAGTATGCGTATGGTCCCAGCGAGAATACCCCAGTTCAACAGCTTTTCTCGTCCAATGCGCGCCAAGAAAAGCTGTCGACTCAGTCCAAAATTTGGCACTAAAAGGGTTAAAATAAGGGTGCTAGATTATTTTTCCTGGTGAAAGACCATTCTTTCAAGTCTCAGCATGCCTGTAGTCGAATAGAATATAATAGCCCAGGTCGACGGCATTTCTCGATGGACTTTGAGTGCATTGTGCCTAAACCACGCCGAGGAAAGCTGTTGAATCAGTAAAAAATGGGTCTCTGAAAAAGATAATGTATTGCTGTTCATACTCTGCGTCATGCTGCCCACGAGGCGGCCAAATATTTTAAACATTCCAGTGCTAGTTTGTAGACCGAGTCATTTTTAAATGAAAGATCTTTGGATGTATTCTATGTCCCTGGGGATTCAGTGAGCCATAAAAGTGTCTCGTGGATCAAAACGTATTGGACTAAGGCCACACAAAGAATACACTTGGTTAAGCTTATGATTCATATAGTCTGAACTTTTTGAATTGGTGGAGGTTTTGGTGTCATTTTAGTGTAAACGACTTTGATCAGTGGTTTATTTGCAATGTGTGAACACTTATATGGAATATATAAATTTTCACTAGGTCAAAGTACATTATACAATGCATGTAATTATGGTATATTAGACGGTGTGAAAACGAGGCTGCCGTGATATAAATCTTTGCTTGCCGCGACGTCACATCTGATATATCACAGTGACTCATCTTTTCGTTGGACTTACCTCTACTGAATTTCCACCCCATATAAGCCCTGCATTTCTATTTCACCATCGTTAATAAGACACAAGCGTGTGATCTTTAGTTCATTGAATAAAGTAATTACAGCAAACTTGAATGTTCACCAAATATCTTTCAAGACAATGCAATATTTACCTTTTGTTCCGCGTCCCTATGGTAGTTATCATGGTTGATAATAGATGGCGTGGTTATTCAAGAATATGTACATCTGTCCTACCTGTGACAGCGTATTTAAATGTGCATAATTTGACGACATAAAACATCAATTTATTGTCCAACATTAACACACTTTTTTAATTTTGACTTTGTCCCATATACACGCTACGTGTAGCCAAGTGTGATATCAAATTTCTTTAAAATTTTGTGTCCATCCCTAAGATGTCCACGTGCACACATGAGAAAGAATTGTGGGGTTATATTTACAGGCATCCAAAATATATACACAGAAAAAAGTGGCTAGTTTGTTGTTGTTGTTGTTGTTGTTGTTGTTGTTGTTGTTGTTGTTGTTGTTTTTGTTGTTGTCGTTGTTTTGTTTTGTTTTGTTTTGTTTTGTTTTGTTTTTTTTGGGGGGGAGCAGTTTTGTTTGATACGTTAACTCCAGTTTATTGTACGTACAGCAGTAGAAGGGCTCAAAATGAAACCTACCCAGTATTGATACCCCTCATATCCATTAATGCCACATATTTGATGAAAGTGTTGAATATGAAAACCAGTGATGTTTTTGTATCGAATATCGGTGAATTTCCCGAAAATACCTTACTTCGGAGGAGGGGGGTAAGTGTTCAACCTTGATAGGTTAAGGGTTACTTTGGGACCCAAATCAAAGATGTGTGGTGTTCAGAGTACAGAGGTGTTCAGTGATTTCAGGTTCCAACACTTGGATCTCCTATTAAATTACATACAAAACAGTTGGGACCCGAAAAATGGTCGGGTAACAGAGGTGTTCGGCTATCGGAGGTGTTCAGCTTGGCAGGTTTTACTGTATTGGCAACAATTAATACCACGCCATACTTAATTCCTATTATGATATGGTCCCAAGTTGAAAATACCCCAAATCTGACGCCAGAAAAAGGGGGGCTAACTGGCCTATTTTCACCCGTTATCATTGCGTTTGTTTATGCCGTTCCCGTTTGCTTGCGTACTCCCTGCACTGCAGAATTTACCGTTTTGGAGATGAGCAGGACCCAATTTGGTGGGCCTTAGGCGTGAAGATTGTACTGCTCTAAGTTACAACCTTCCAAATAGGCATAGGCATAAAATATTGATCATAAAAACACAGAGATCGAATCATATCATAATGATGTCTTAGACCTACATTTGGCTATCCTGCAGCTATAGTCCAATATAGCTTTTTGGAACGTAGAAAACCTCATAGGGCCCCGCCAGACGAACGATGTCCAGCAAATGTGATTGACTGAAAGAGGTCATGTGACAAATCAATAAGTCACGGTGGAAAGTAAGTGAACGACGATGGCAAGGGTGCAACTTCGCCGTGTGTCGTACAATTTTCCAAACTGATCGTATTCTATTTGGATTATTTTACGGACCAGTGGTTTCTTAATTGCAAGACCCATGCAGCAATTATGACAGTGCTTAGCACAGTTCTTTTTGGGGGTTGTGGAGCCGGAGGAATTGGATGGTATGGCATGGGTAGGCCCACTGCTTCTCACTGACAGAGACACAGTGTCTTGACACTCGTTCAGTGATTGGAGTCATCTGGAGGATTATTTACCAAGGGTGTCAATGAATGCACTTGCATCGACTTGCCATTAGATGTGTGAGGATCATTTTGGGTAATGATTGTGGAGTAATGGCATGATAAGGTTTGAAACTTTGCCACATTTGTTGTGGCAGCATTGGCGGCAAGTGCGGATACTATATGGGATAGGGAGCTAGTCCTGTATATTTTAGTACATGTGCATATGCATGGACCAGTAACATTAGTAATGCAGCCCAAAGATATTGAATAGTACATGTACTGTTAGCCGAAAGTTTATGAATCCCATAAACTTTTTTCTCAAGTGGTTGGGATTTTTTAAAAAATCCTTTTTAATCTTAGACTTCATTTTTCCTTCAAGGTTTTTGTATTTTTTGTAAAATATATATGTATCGGAGCTGGTAAATTCCCCAATGCATGCGCATGTACAGATTAATTCAAAGTTTACATGTGCAGGATGTAGCCACAAGGCCACGATCCCGACCCTCTATTAGCCGAACACCTCCGATACCGGTACCCGAACACTTTGGTTGGGTCCCAAGGGTGTTCGGCCTTGACAGGTTATACTGTATAAGGCCTATTACTCAGGAGGCGGTGAGACTCCGTCAGATCGCTCGCCGATCTGACTTCGACCTCACCGCCTCCTTCGTGATAAATTACCAACAGTCAATGCCACGACATACTTAATTCCTTAATTATTGACCTCATCTGTGGCAAAAATCAAGTCTTAGGGGCCGGCTACATTTTTCACAATGGAACATGTAGCCTGTAGGTGGCGCTACAGGTAACATTAATTCCCTCTGGTGTCCACTTGTTGCTGATGGGGACACGGGCTTGGGGGGGGGGATAAAAGCAAAACTTAATTCATTCGTTGATCAGAAATATTTAGTGTTATGCAGCTGTTGTGCACAATATAATAGACATTCCTTGAATTTACGAATGAACTCAACAGAGAATTACAAGGACTCTTGGTTTTAACAACACCATATTATGACAATAACTTACAAAAAGTGACAAGGATAAAGGATGCACTTAGTTATGTTTCGTAGACCATTCTGGAAATGACCGCAATACACAGATACTAATTTCAGTCCAGACTGAGTACAGTCCACAGATGCTAAACACAGGCGCAATAACGCAGTCCAAGCACAAATCAGCTACTTCCGGCAAGGACATCCGTATTCGAGTGTGGGACGGACCATAGATTTATATTATTTACAAAAGTGCATTTCTAGATAACCACTATTTAAATCGCCTAAGGAGGGCAATCCTTTCATCAGCCTTGTCTGTAATTTGTAAATTCTGCTCTTTCCAATTTAAGCTTGAACACAGAGAGATACCAAGGTGTGTTTGGCTTGCACCTTCTGGAATTTCGTTTTCATTCAAATAATGTGGCTCGAGGTAGGGTTTTTTTTTTTTTTTTTTTTTTTTTTTTTTTTGGTTTATTTGCTTTTTTTGGGGGGGGGCGGAGAAAATACCAAAGAAAGGGATTTTAATGCATTAAACGCATTAAACGTTACTTTCCATGTCATTCCCCAGGTCCCTATAACACCCAGGTCTGTGTTCAACCTTAGGACGGAATCTGTAGGTTTTTTTACAAATTTAGGAAGAGCAGTGTCGCCTGCAAATAGTTTAATTTCTGAAGAAATATTAGCAACATGTCATCAACATATATTAAGAATAGAAACAGACCAAGTAAGGACCCTTGGGGTACACCTGCTGTAACAGGGAGCCAACTGGATTCTTGCCCTGAAGTAACAACTCTTTGGAAACGGTTCGAAAGATAATCCTCTCTCAAAGACACAAATTGATCACATAAGTCAAGTGTTCGAAGTTTAAACAATAATCCTTTGTGTTAGAATTTGTCAAAAGCTTTTGAAATGTCAAAGAAAACCATACGTATTTCATTTCAGCAATCTCTGCCGCCATAAATTTTAATACTTATGAGTTGGTTCACTGTTGAACTACCTTCCTTGAAACCAGATTTTTGGCCACGTATATATGTTGTTATTAAATATTCGTACAATTTGTTAAATGCCAGTCTTTCCATAACCTTAGGGATGCTGCTGAGAAGGCATATAGGGCGGTAATTACTCTTTGTTTTGCGATCTTCCTTTTAGTGTATGGAATATAGGTTAGATTTTTTCCATTGTTCCGAAAATCAAGAGGTTGTCGAAGAGAAATTAAATAATTTACAGAGATAACGAAATTCTAGGCCCAATTTGTTTCGACAAAATATCACTAAATCTATCAGGGCCTGAGGCACTGGATGTCTTTGGTGAGGATAAAACTTTGTTTACATCTTGCTCTTTGAGGAAAAAGGTTTCCAGCCTTGCATCAGTAAGGAGGTTGAAGTCAGGTAAAGAGCGACAGGAGATGCATCTGCTGGTAAATTGCACTGACTGGCAAAATACGTATTAAGCGAGTCTGCTTTTTCATTATTATTATTAGTCATGATGTTTTCTCTCTCCATTAGTGGTATCAAGGACTGGTATACTTTAACGCCAAGTACGGATTTCGTCAGCGCCTACCACTTTTTTGGGTTAATTTCTTCACTTTCGATTTCGCCTCTAAATTACCTAAAGTATTCTTTCACAGCCTTTTTGTTTGCTGAAACGAAATCATTTCTGATACGTTTAAAATTCTGGTAGGGACACCCAGAATGAGCAGGATCTTTTGCCTTTTTGAAACGTTTCCAAGCTGGGGGGGGGGGTGTCTTATTAAACGGTTAATTCTTAATTCAGGGTGTGTCTTGGGGGTCGAACAATAACTTCACGAAAGGGAATAAACTGTTTCAGAGTAGTCATAAGTAAGCCATACCAGTAAACTAACATATCATTTCACATTTTGAAATGTTACGAAAGCCACGTCCCAAGGTGCTCTTCGCAGACACTCGTTCAGCTCCACCAAGTGGGCCTTTTTAATAGTCCCAGATTTGTGTTTGAATGATCTCCTAGATGAAAAGGAAAGAGCCATTTGGCAGTAAACAAGGGAGTGGTCAGAAGTGGATATGCGAGGTAGAATGGCATGGTCTACGATTAACCCTGGAGAATCTGTTATTATGAGGTCAGTAGGGAATTTGTATATTCAGTGCTGCGTGTCGGCTCAGAAATAATTTGAAAGAGCTTATTATTGGAGGCTATGTTGAATAAATTAATACCCAACTCGTTCGTTTCGTGATCTGAGTTCCAATCAGTGCAGCGATCGTTAAAGTCACCTGTAACGATATATTGTCATGAACGCTGTCCATCCGAAACTGTTCACTTCCATGAAGGTTTTCACAACTATTTAGTACCATAGGACTCTAGAATTTCTAAGTGTGCTTTTTAAGTGTCGACGTGAATATTTATCTATCCTCTTTTGTTAACTGACCTGCAAATTTGGCTAATCAAGAACAGACCTGTGAGAGGGGAATATAGTCATAATAGAAATGTACATTTGTGCAGCCACTTGTAATCTTCACAACGGCTCATTTAACTCCGTGTCCGTATTTCACGAGTAACGTTCTGCTTATTTGAAGGTTAATATTTCTCATTGAAACATGTTAATCAAGTGCCTTTCTGACTGGTCTTAAATTCTTGGTTTAAGGGCATGTTTAGGTCACCAGGTTTTATATAACACACACACACACACACACACACACACACACATACATATATATATACACACATATATATATATATATATATATATATATATATATATATATATATATATATATATATGATATTACATATACATTCATGCTTAAACTTGCAGAGATACGATTTTCCCATATCTTCTTGTCTTTTGCTTCTTAAATATTGCGTTTTACAAATTCAATTAATGGATCATGTGTAGGGGGCATTCCAAGGTTAAGTATAGCTCCAATGTAAAGCTTTCCCAGGCTTCTTAGTCAACATCCTGGCAGCGCCTATTTATGTTTTGACAGAGTAAATTCGGGTAATCTCAACATGCTTTTTAATCGCTATAGAACTTGAAGCCTGCGAATCCAGTTGCATAAATTCCATTTTCTTGGAAGCTTTTAACCAACAGGAGTTGTAAGTTGCGTTTTACATTACAACAATTTGAAGGGTAAAAAATGATAATTTTTCAACCCCAACATCAACTAGACGTGCACATCCTACTTAGGTCTTTCGAACAGTAATTGAAGTTTCGAATTATGAAATATAAGTACCTTTTAATCATATTGTTTCTCGGGCAAGACCGTTTATATCCTGTGTTTATTTTGACATTATGAAGGGTGGTAAGAGCGCTCTGTTTACAGGGGACCTGTTGGTTCTGTGTTCCTAGAACCAGCTTCAGCATATAACTTGGTTTTAGATTGTGATGAATATTTTCAGCATCATGACACTGTGCTTCGGGTAGATTTTTTACTCTGTTCTCATGTTAAATTATTGACACTATCCTTATGTTAGATTTGTGAAACTATACTCATGTTAGGCTTTTAACTCTTTAAGTGCCAAAGTTTTGACTGAGTCAACAGCTTTTCTCGGCGCGCATTGGGCGCATTGCGCCCAATACGCGCCGAGAAAAGCTGTTGACCTGGGATGTTCTCTGTGGAACAATAGGCGCACTAGTAGGTGTTTTTACGAGGTATACGAATCTGGGATCTTAATGATAATTCAGACTAGTTTGACTTTCGTAGATCGGATTAAGCCCTGATTGTCACTGAAAGAGTTAACAGCGTTCTCATGCAGTCAACTTTATCGAAAAAATCCTGAGATTCCTTTCCAGCAGTTAAAGATAAACTGAAAGGCACTGCTGAACATCTTAAGTGCTAACATAGCATTTATTAAAGACTACGACAGTGTGAACATTAAGCATAGCCCACAGCGCACTGCATGATGTAGGTACAGTCCTAACTTTGGTACTGGAAGAGATAATATATATAACCCCCCCCCCCCCCCGTCAACAATTGTTGATTTAGACTAACAAGATGTCCTTTCTGAATTCTAAAAGGGTCTTCTTACTATTCAAGGAAAATAATTCGATTTATAAATCTGCGGCTGTGATATAAAGCTGCTCTGATACTTTATTACCATCATCATCATCATCATCATCATATTCGTTCATATCCTGAATGTATATAAAGAATCGTGTGCAGTATTTATGGTCAATATTTTTTAGTTCTGGCCATTAACAGCAGGAAATGATTTATTACATTTATCCTTTTTTCGTGTGTCTAATCATGAAAGAGGCAAAAAAAGAACATTTTCAGAAAGACTGAATAATCTAAAAGGCTAAAATTCCATCTGAATTGGCTCGGGATGGGAGCGGAAGAGAGAACGTCAAACCATGTGTGAACAAACATGGTGATATCAACAACAAATAATTTATTTAAGACACAGATGCTACAAAACGCAGCACAGTTATAAATTTTGTGAGTATAGACTCCACGTGTGGCCGTAAAGTGCATCAGAAATACCAGATTTGTAATGACACAACACGCCATCCCTGACTCCCTGCTATATTACTTAATATATGTAGGAATCTGATACCTTCCTGACTTGAGACAGGTGTTGACCTATAAAGGTCAACAGCGGTTTTCATGTAAGGCATTGACGCAGATTTAAGGGCATTTTAATGTACATAATATTCTCCAAAATAACATTGAATAATTGAACGTTTCTCGATCAGATGACTTTGATTATTATTTTCGTAGAAGGGGGTAAGGGGGGGGGGTTTCAGTATGCTGGTACAGGTAATTGTTCTTCCAGAGTACGTAGTACGGAAAATAAAAATCTTTCAAAATTTTGGATAGTACGGAAAATAAGAGGGTTTCCAGTACGCCAGTACGGTAAATAAAAAGCCCCAGTACGCCAGTCCGGGAAACCCCTTTCCCACCCTCTTCGTAGTGTACGGGGTTTGGCTCAAAATATTTTGCATGTACAGAAGTCCGCGGAAGCACTCATCATTTGTGTAATTTGCGTACAGTGATAAAATTGTGTTTTTGGATACAAAAAAAAAATTAATAAATCGTAGCTTTTAAATGTCAAAATTTTAGAATTTTGTAATGTGCATGATTACTCGCTTTGCTTTTACAGATAAAATTTGCAGCTATACAAAAAAAGTCATTCACATATGCAGCATTATAGCGACCTCGCTTTCAAGACCTCGCAGGCGGTTTTGAAGCTTCCTCGTCCGCGAGGTCTGCTTCACACGTGAAACTTGCCTCGTGCTCAAGCACTCAGCTCGGTTCGAGACATACCTCGCCGTGAAACTTATCTTGCGGAATCAGAGCCGCAAGATAGTATAATACTGGTACCCCAACAGAATACTTAAGTGTATGCCTGAAGGCAGGACGATCATTAGACCCATGGCATGGTTCAAAAATGATAAAATTCATCAAATATATGATGATAGTTAATAAAGACAAGCAAGTGTTAAGCTTGCAAAAATTTGTGTGTGTGTGTGTGTATATATATATATATATATATATATATATATATATATATATATATATATATATATATATATATATATATATACATACATATATATACATATATACATATATATATGTATGTATGTGTGTTATTATATTTTATATATTATATATAATGTCGCGCAAACACTAAGGGCAACATCGTTTTAGTCGGGCAAAAAACGGCAGTGGGAAACATGGAATATAAGCTCTCAACTACGCAAGCTCAGGAAGCAAGGTACTTTCCATGCGTGAAAAGTATCTCGCGCTCAAGACAGAAGAGCGAGGCCTGGATCACGGCTTTGGAGATGACGTGACAGCTAGCTAGCTTTCACAGCGCATCAAGCCTTCCAGATGTCTTGAAGCGGTAGATGCGTGAAAGCCAGGTTGCTTTCACAGGCGAGGTCTTGGTCACGCAGCACATGTCAGTAATGGCATTGAGAAAAACAGACCATAGCTGCGAATTTTAATCATATCTTGTTCATTTTAGACAGTAGGTCAAGTAGTGTTGTTCCTATCCTTTCCTTTGTAATCCTAAAAAGCGATTATCAGAGGTGTTCAAAGGGATAGATTATGGTTATCATTTTATGTCCACCGTATTCTGTTTCAGAAACGTCACAAATGTTCGCTGATATATGTGCGGCGAACTCACGAAAATCCGCTGCACGCAAGTCTGACAGCATCAAGTCACATTTTCTTCACGCCAATTTTGAATGGAGACCCCCGTACTCCACTAACACGGTTCTCTTAGTTGCCGTAGCCTATTTGACAGGACTACATGTATGTTATACCATAGCTTTGTCTGAAATGTCCGGACTACATAAAGTAAACGGGTGAAAGGAGCTGGGGATGTGTGTGTTCAGGATATCCTTTTCTAAACGATCCTTACCTTGTCCTTTTGATTATATGGAATGTACGTAATTAAATTACATCACGTTCAGTTTGAGAATCGCGTGTGCCT
>CAXHWN010001021.1:0-17000 GCA_964020975.1 Hermodice carunculata | reverse complement strand
AATAATGTAGAAGATATGGGCCGGATATAATATGTTTCGGACGGACGGAAGGACGGACACACGGACGGTGCCCATTACCATATCTCCTACGTCTGGTGTACCAACACTGAAAATCTTACAGGGTTACCACTTATAATTGCAAAGTTATACTCCGGACAAAATATATTGCATCTCGAGCTTCCTTACTGAACTTTGTTGATTAATATATTAATGAATGAAAAGTGATTAGACAACAAAATATTCTGCCTAGGCACACCTCCTACCTCTGGTCTACCAACGCTGAAAATATTAAAGGGTGACCACTTTTAGTTGCAAAGTAATGCTTCACACAAAATTGTATTGTATCTTGAGCTTGCTTAATGAACTTTGTTAATTTATTAATCAATTAAAGTAATTAGCCACACAAAACAATGCCTATGCACACCTACTACCTAAGGTCTACCCACCATAAAAAATCAAAGGGCTGGCATCAATAATTGTATCTTGAGCTCGCTTAATGCTTTGTTAATTAATTAATTAACGGAGGTAATAAGCCACGCATAACAATGCCTATGCACACCTACTACCTAAGGTCTACCCACCAGAAAAAATCAAAAGGCTGGCATCAATAATTTTAAAGATATGGCCCGCACAAAATTTGTATTGTATCTTGAGCTTTCTTAATGAACTTTGTTAATTAATTAATTAATGCAAGTAATTAGCCACACAAAACAATGCCTCTGCACACCTAATACCTAAGGTCTACCCACCATAAAAAATTCGAATAGGTAGCATTAATAATGTAGAAGATATGGGCCGGACAAAATTTGTCTCGGACGGAGGGACGGACGGACACACGGACGGTGCCCATTACCACATCCCCCCACTTCGTGGGCGGGGGATAATTATGCTAAAAAGCACCATGAGAAATTTTAAATCTTGAATAACTTCAAAGCTATAATAAATAGCTATATCATTCCAACTCCTACACCTGTGTTATGGAATAGTTGTACATTGCCATACCAATATGCCTGTCAAGAAACACTGATTTGCTATGCAGCAAATCATCTTTCCAAGTTTCCTTCTTTCTTTACAGGCAGACTTGTCCGACATTTCATTCATATAGTATTAAAATTTTAAATCTAATATATCTTGAATACTACATTAGATGTGGTTCCGAGTGTATAGGAGTTCGATCGCAGCAAGGCAAAGGTCATCTCAAATGTCAAAGTCATGTCAAGGTCAAAGGTCATGTAAAGGTCAAAGGTCAAAATGTCATTTAAAAGGTCAAGGTTCACTTCAGGTAGAGGTCATCTCAATTATGTACAACTTTTGAAGGCACACACATAGATTTGCATTCAAGCAAATCTTTTCTAGCTCCTTTCTTTCCTTCTTCTTTTTATGTCTGTGTGCCAAGACAGACATTTGTTTTTGTAGGAATTCTTTATTTCTTTCTTTCCTTCCTTTTTTGTTTACAGGCAAATTTGTCTGACATTTTATTTGAAAAGTATTCCACGTAGAAACTCCAAACTTGGCACAATGATACTCCTACAGATGAAGTCTTGCTTTTTTATTATGAGAGGTCATGCTTTTCAAAATTATACAAATGAGGGCTAATTAAAGTTTTAAATCTTCAATATCTTATAAAATATATAGTAGCTGTGGTTCCGAGTGTATAGGAGTTCAATCATAGCAAGGTAAAAGACTTCTCTAACGTCAAAGTCAAAGGTCCTGTCAAGGTCAAAGGTCAATTTTAGGCCAAAATATCATTTTTGAGGTGATGGTTCACTTCAGATAGAGGTCACCTCAAGGTCAAAGGCCACTTCCGATGGTGGCTTTCTTCTACAGTTGTGTTCATGGCCAGGTTCCCTGTTAAATTGAACATTTTTCCATGCCGTTTCCACGCTGCAAACGCGAAAATGTCATGACATAATTGTGTTTTGTCGCATTTGTTTACTCGGGCCGTGTTGAGCTGCTATTTCATTTGCAATTCAGCGCACTCCACAACCAAACGCGCTGACGTGTAAATTATTAGCTATTTTGCTTAACAGCGCAAAAAGGAACCAAGCGCGATTATCGTTTATTTAGCCCTATGCCATTGATTCTCGGAAGCGAGATTGTGCTTCAGCGCATGTGATTGCGCATTTAGTAACATGAAAAAATACAAAACAAAACAAAATACGAGGGGAAATTTGTGTTCCCAACATGTCAGTTTATACTGGCACAGGAGTTCATCAGCTTTGCAGTAAAGTCAACTCAAACACAATTTTTTTTTTCAACTTGTCTGATGGGGAAACAGCACATGCAGGCTGCATGGCACCGGTTGCTCACTGGGTTCCAGGTGAATTTGATGTCCCATAGCACCTTTTGTGGTATGTGCTGCTCCCCATACATCCAAGGAATGATGAAAATTTATTGCATTCAAATATATTTGGAAATAATTTTTACCGTATTAATGTGTTTGCCTTGCCTCAAAATTAATTATCTTGCATAGTTTTCAAGTATTTACAATAAGCGGTAGGATTGATTGTATCAAAACTGAAATTTTCGGCAAACCAACATTTTCCTCTGTGCACATCAAGTCCGGAGCACATCGTTTTGCCATCATTGCTACAAGACTAACGGCAAGTATTCCTTCCTGAACTTTCGTCATCAATAGAGATCGTTTCATAAGATCTTTTTGCATCTTAATCCATTTAAAATATAACAATTTTGAGGTGCAATCACAGAAGTGACTAGGTTTAAGGACTAGTTTAGCGTTGTCAAGTCCTCATAATTTCCTGCAGGCCCAGACTGACCTGGGCGGAAGTCAAAGTGGGGGTCAGAAATCCGCTTTTCCTATTGGCCCATGTGATCAAACATCATATATTTATATTCAAAAAGGTCCGTGATAATCTGAGCTACGTCATCATTAGCCAACAGAAAGAGGTTTCAGCACGATGAGACCCTTGGCATTGTGTTTTTGCCGCCAAATGGTAGCACGTGCATGGTAAGTACAAAACTTCCGCTCACTTCATAACAGCGCCCGTACGGGCGCTTGACAGCAAAAAGCAATCATCTGCGAACAAACGCGCCACTTTCCACTCGTTTTCATTTGACCATATACCTCAATCTTGACATAAGGGAGGTACATCCAAGAATAAAACCTAATGTAACATAATGCGCGTAAGTAAAGCCATAAACAATTAGACTTAAGCAGATTTTACGCGAACTCGAATACGTTTAAATAAAATTTATAAGGGAAAATATAGGAAAATATGAGGTACTTTCTGTGCATAATGGCGGGAAAGGCGCACTTGGAGGGAACCTATCCCTGAACTCAACTGTAGCCATAACTTGGTCAATTTTTATCGAATTTTGATCATGTTGGGCTCAAACTGCTCTATTGTAACGCGGCGTATTTTTAAACTTACATGGGACCTCTAAAGGTCAAAGGTCAAGGTCATTTGGACCTTTGAAAGTTTCATTCAGTCATAGTTGGCCAATTTCCATCCAATTCTAATCATATTGAACTCAAATTGTATGTATTACAAGACTGCACATTTTTATAAGAACATGTTACCTCAAAAGGGCAAAGGTCAAGGTTATTTGGCCCTTTGAAAGTTTCATCTTGCCATAACTTGGTCAATTTTCATCCGATTTGGATCATGCTGGGCTCAAATTATTGGTATTGTAACACTGTGCGATTCACATATGACCTGTAAAGGTCAAAATCATTTGGACTTTGAAATATGTATCCAACCATAATATTAATGTAATGTGAATAACCACAAGATAAACGTTGTAGCATTTAATATTTACAAATTTTGAAGCCACACAGACAGATTTGCTTTGAAGCAAATCTTTATGTCTCTGTGCTAAAAGAGACATATTGTTTTTCTAGGAATTCTTTCTTACTTTCTTTCCAGGTAAATTTGTCGGACATTTCATTTGAAAAGTATTATATGCAGAAACTCCAAACTTGGCACAATTATACTTCTATGAAGTTTTGCCTTTTTATAACGAGAGGTCATGCTTTTTAAAATTATGCACATTGAGGGCTAATTAACGTTTGAAATCTTCAATATCTTGCATACTATGGTATATGTGGTCCCGAGTTTATAGGAGTTCGATCATAACACGGCAAAGGTCCTCTTAAATGTCAAGGTCAAAGGTCAATGTTAGGTAAAAATGTCATTTTAAAGGTCAAGGTTCACTTTATTTAGAGGTCATCTCAAGGTCAGGTGGTCATTTCAAGGTCAAATGCCACTTTTGATGGTGGGTTTCTCCTAGCCATAACTTGGGTCAAGTTTTCTCCCATTTTGATCATAATGGCCTCAAATTGTAGCTTTTATAACACTGCACACTTTTGTACGAACATGTAACCTCCAAAGGGCAAAGGTGAAGGTCATTTGGCACTTTGAATGTTTCATCTTGGCATAACTTGGTAAATTTTCATCTGATTTGGTTCATGTTGGGTTTAAATTGTGGGTATTGTAACATTGTACATTTTTGCAATTTACAGAAGACTGCTGAAGGTCAAAGGTCAAGGTCATTTGGACTTCAAAATTTTTATCCAGCCATAAGCTTAACGGAGTGTGAAGTACCATAGGACAAAAGTTGTAGCATTTTATATTTACAACTTTTGAACACTCGGATTTGCTTTGAAGCAAATCTTCTTTTCTAATATTCTTTCTTTCTTTACAGGCAAATTTGTATGAAATTTCATTTGAAAAGTATTGCACCCAGAAACTCCAAACCTGGCACAATTATACTTCTATAGCTGAAGTCTCGCCATTTTAAAATGAAAGGTCATGCTTTTCAACACTATGCAAATGAGGGATATTTAAAGTTATAAAACTACCATAGAATATAACAGGCCTTCCCCTGTCACTCGCCAAGGTAGCAAAATGCTATGGAAATACAACTTTGGCTATGATTTTTTTACAATTGGCTATTGGTTTACAAATAGGAGTGTCCCAAACATTGTATTATGGACACAAATTTGGCTACAGAATTCAAATTTCCAGGGGAAGCCATGTATAAGACATTGAAGATTTAAAACTTTTATTAGCCTTCATTTACATATTTATGGAAAGCATGACCCTTCATTATGAAAAGGGAAGACTACATCTATAGAAGTATAATTGTGCCAAGTTCGGAGTTTTTACATGCAATACTTTTCAAATGAAATGTCGGACAAATTTGCCTGGAAAGAAAGAAAGAAAAAAAAAAGAAAGAAAGGAAAAATTCCGCGAAAAACAACATGTCTGTGTTGGCACACACACATATATATTCAAGATGTAGATAAAAACTAGAACAAGCTGATTTTCCGACAGGAAATCAAATGTCTCCCTGTGCGCCCTGACTATTGTCACCCTTATTTCTATAAATAGACATACCGATTCCAATGATCTACAGATATGCTGAAGGTACACTCTTTATTGACACTTCAAAATGTAAGCAAAGATTCCCATGTAGAAGCACAAGCACACTCTTACCGAGGCCCATGTGACCTTG
This sequence comes from Hermodice carunculata, assembly GCA_964020975.1. Lineage (NCBI taxonomy): Eukaryota > Metazoa > Annelida > Polychaeta > Eunicida > Amphinomidae > Hermodice > Hermodice carunculata. The sequence continues at coordinate 11,522 of CAXHWN010001021.1, read as the reverse complement.
AAAAATAGGTGAAGGTCATACATCTGCAGTCACAAGCAAGGTCTTGCAAAAATCTTACATAGAAACATAATCACACAAAATGTCAACATCTTTAAGTCAAATCTTTCTCGAGTGAATCTGCAATGATTTTGAAAAAGTGGCTATATTACCTTGAAAATAGGTCACGGTCACCAATCTACAATCCAAACTTATTTGGTATATAATCATGCAAAATTTCGATCTCTTGTGTCAAATCCTTGCAGAGTTGTTTCATCCCTGTCAGTTAGAGATGACATGCCCATGTGACCTTGGGAAATATATCAAGGTCACCCATCTGCAATCCTAAGCAAGATCATATAAACGAACATCTTCACAAAAATTTTTCAACCTCGCAAGTCAAATCGTTCTTGACTTATCACGTCCAAATTGATTTTAGACGAAACGCCCACATGACTTTGAAAAATAGGTCAAGGTCATACATCTGCAGTCACAAGCAAGGTCTTCTAAAAGTCCTATATAGAAACATAATCACCCAAAATGTCAACCTCTTTAAGTCAAATCTTTCTCCGGTGCATCTGCAATGATTTTTAAAAAGTAGCTATGTGACCTTGAAAATAGGTCAAGGTTACCCATCTACAACCCAAACCTAGTTCATATTATGGTACACAATCATTCAAAATTTCAACCTCCTTTTGTAAAGAAGTCAAATCCATGCAGACTTATTGCGTCTGCGTCAATTTTAGACATGCCCATTTGACCTTGAAAAATATGTCAAGGTCACCCATCTGCTATCCTAAGCAAGCTTTTATATAGGAACATCTTTACAAAAAAATCAACTTCCCAAGTCAAACCTTTCTTGAGTTATTGCGTCCGCAACGCATGCAACAATGTGTTGAAGAAGAAGAAGAAGAAGAAGAAGAAGAAGAAGAACAACAACAACAACAACAACAACAACAACAACAACAACAACAAGCGGAAGAAACGGACGCATAAATAATATGTCCCCCCGTTGCACGGGGAGACCTAACTAGGAAAGATGATTTGCTGCATAGCAAATCAGTGTGTGTGTCTTCAAAGCATTTTGGTATGGCAGTGTACAACTATTCCATAACACAGGAGTAGAAGTTGCAATGGCAACTCAATAGATTATAGCTTTCAAGTTATTCAAGATTTAAAATTTCTAATGGTGGTATTTAGCATATTTTAAACTGCTACAAATTTTAGTTTTAATTCATTAGGTGCGCAATGGTCAAAACCCCCTAGTACAAGTTGGAATGACATCTCTATCTGTTATAGTGTTGAAGATATTCAAGATTGAAAATTTCGAATACTGCTAATTAGCATAATTTAAATTGCAGCAACTTTTGTTTAAAGATTCATTACATGCGCAATGGTCAACAATTCCTAGTAGAAGTTGAAAAGATATCCCTATCTACAATAGTTTTAAAGATATATTATTCAAGTTTTAACAATTCAAATGCTGCTGACTAGCATAATTCAAATGGCTACAACTTTTGCTTTAGATTTATTACATGCACAATGGTCAATATCCACCTAGTAGAAGTTCAAATGACATCTCTATCTATTATAGTTTTGAAAATATTTAAGTTTTAAAATTTCAAATGCTGCTGAATAGCATATTTTAAATTGCTACAACTTTTGTTTTAAATTCATTACATGCGCAATGGTCAATAACCCCCTAGTAGAAGTTGGAATGACATCTCTATCTATTATACTTTTGAAGAGATTCAAGATTGAAAATTTCAAATGCCCCTAATTAGCATAATTTTAAACATCATCATTCCTCTGTATAAAATGGTCAAACTCCTTGTATGGAGGTACAATCATGCCAAGTCTGGACTTTCTATGTATAAAAGTATCTGACAAATTTGGCGATAAAGAAGACAGAAAGAAAGAATTTCAGGAAAAACAGAAAAGTGTGTGTTTATACACACACACTTTAACAAAGTACTGAAGTATTTCATTCCTTGTACAAAAACTGCATGAAAATAATGATTGTAATACAAATCATTGTCCCCAGTCATCCATGAACCTTTTTCATTTGTTATGGAAAATATTATGAAATGGAAGGCAATTGCAGGTAATGACATACAATTATGGGTAAAATAAAATTGACAAGTATGGTTAAGCTTACCTTAGCACAAATGAACACGCTGCACTTTCTAACTTTAACGTCATGTTAATGAGAAAAGTACCATCTTGCTGCCTATGATACGTCCCTCCCCCCCCCCCCCTCCAAGTTGATATCTGGAGAACATGTTAATTCTTTTTTATTCTGTGAGAAAGGCTGAAATACCTGTTTCTATCACAACTGGTAACAATACATATACATTATCCTTGAGAAGTGTTGCAATGTTTTCAGTGTCACTTTAGAATTTAAGTGTGCATAGAAACGTGCTATGTGATTTGACAGTCAGCCACTGCTTCTAACCCCCTATACTAGAGGTTTGAACTATTCAAAATTCATGGCCTTGCCAAGACGCCCTGACAAGACTGCAGTTTGCTTTAAACTCAAGGCTTTGTTCAGACAGGACTATACAGCCACAATAACTTGCTTAGGTTCTGAATAAATAAGAAAATAAGAACTGGCAGATTTGTGGGACGAAACTGCGTTATCCACCATATTTCGATTAACGTTATTGTCATCCACTGCTGCCCATTATTGAATTCAGCTTTTATATACTGTAACACATTCATATGTTGGTTACCTTATCAGCATCCCATTGTACTGCACTTTGTACTTACAAACTTTAATACATACCAACATACATGTACAAACACACATAAACATACAGTTCCTTTTCCTAATTCTTGTATAATTCCTGTGTAACTCTTTGCGGGGCATTCCATGATAACAGGGACACAGATACCAAAACATAAATTTGCACATAGAGATATAAGCTTAATTCCAAGTGCTGAAAAGTAAACATTTTAAACTTTTCGGATTGTTTTGAATTTGTTCATATAAAGCACTCTTTCTCAATTTATGAATCCGTATTTATACAAATTAGCATTTCTGTGTCACAGACGGGACATTTAAAAAAAATAAAATTAAATATAATATTATTATACCTATAAAATAGATAATGTTGTGCGACTTTTGTCCCTTGGGACAAAGTAACATGGGAACCTTGTTTATCATACACTATGTAATGGTTGGTGAATTATTGATAATCACTAATATACAGCCTGTCAATTTTCTATGATGTCCTGTCCGTGACAAAGGACATTCAAAAGTTAAATAATTTACTACTAATACTGGTAGGAATACAAAGTTATTTTTTATTCTCCATATTCATTTTAAAGACTTTTCAAATTGACAAACATTATTAAGACTGGAACCTTGTTAATATCAAAATATTAAAATCATAATTTGTCATGGACAGAACATTTTTGTCATGGACGGGACATACCTATCACATAGTACCCATGCATAGGTCCCTAGACTAGTAACAGGTTAACATTACCTACTTTTTTGTATATATTTCCCTTATTTTTTGTAAAATTAGTCTCAACTAATCAGTTTTTCTCTCACAGACTAAAAGTTTATATACAGTGGTGAATTATTGATACATTTAAAGATATCAATAATTGCCCATAATGTCCCATATATATGATACTATTGCAGAAAAATATCAGGACATGTGTACCACTCACAGTGGGAAAACTGTTCAGGTTGTTTCTCTTTGTGTTTAATATCATGGTGTGCTAAAATAGAAAAATTGTGGCACATACAAAATACATACCTTGCAATCAACAAGACATATTTGTCATCGGCCAGACAGAATCAAACAAAATATCATATTGTAAAGATTTGAAGTAAATTCTATAGAAATTGAATATTATTCATGAAAGAAATTATGAGTGAAATCACCTAAGGGTTAACAGTTTAGAAGTAAATAAGGAAGTCAGTAAACTCTTAAACACAGCAGATATTGTGGTACACAAGTTAAGGCCAATTAGTCAAGCAATGTTGATTTGACAAATAATATTGTTAATGAGCTTCTCCCGAGGCTGCACAGTGAGTGTTTTGGTGAATGAATTATCCATTTCTTAACAGCCAGAGGTAAACATGTTAGATGTGATTTCTAGACTTGCTGGCAACTTCAGTCTGGGTGTTACAACACCTCTGAAGCAGTGTGTGGTATATCTGTAGAAGATGAGAATTTTAGCAACTGCTTAATGACTTTTGACTCACTATTGATTACCCTGTCCCATTTAATGATGTTTTGCTACTTGGTGGAGTGAGGAATTAAGAGAGTCTGGCGTTAATCGTTGTTTGTGGAGTAAGACCTTAATTACCTTTTGATTGACAGTTCCCTCGGCTACATAGCCATCTGTACATGTAAGTAATAAACAGCTTTAACCATCTAGCTAAACTCCGACGTGGACGTTTTTATTTCAATTAGCAGAACAGCGATCTTCTGAGCATTTTCATTGTGTATAAACAAGCCATTGTGATTATTACCATTGACAAGTGAAAGCTAAGAGACAAGCTTTTACATTGGCGAGCTTGCCTGGATACTTTTGTTGGATTTTATGTGATTTTATTCCTGGAAATACCAAGTCACAACATGCAGGGTTGGGCTAGCGCTAGGAATTTTTACCCCTTAGCCAAGTTGGCTAAAACTACAAATTTCTTTTAGCCAAATGGAATCTTCTTTAGCCAAATTTTAGTCCAATAAATCTGACACATATAAAGTGAAAACGCATCCCCCCCCCAGCGCGCCCTCCTAAAAGACCTAAAAATATTTTGTCAAACACACAACCATACATACTTGCATTGTTATTGAAATAAGTCAATTTTCTTTTCTTTCCTTCATTTACATTTTTTTTCTAAAATAAAGTTTTAAGTTATAAAACTTGGACATATGATAAGGTTAGTGAAAAATACATGTCAGAAAATAATTATATTATGATTTTAATTTATAGTCCTAGTTTCGAAAAAATTGCACTTTTTGAGCCAATTTTATGAAAATTTGTTTAGATAATGGTTATGATACTTCATTATCTCATCAGTAACTTAATCAACGGAAAGATATTCAAATCACTGCTGGTATATTTATTATAGCTAAATTTAAAGATAGAATATTAAAAGGAAACATTAATTTTTAAGATAACTTTTTATATTTTTCTTTTGGAAGAAACATATCAGCTCATTCCAGAACAGTTTTTTCTTTTCTTTTTCTTTCCTTTTTTCTTTCTTTTTTTAAATAACTGGAGTTGACAGTGGTAAATAATGCTTAAAGTAAAGAGTTAATAAAATATGAACAAAGTTAAAACATTAGATATAAAAAAGCAAGAAAATATGTGTTTATTGCATAATGTTCACCTTGACAACAGACAAAATACTGTGTAGGTGTACTAAACCATTAAACAGGCCTGCCAATGGGTAGGCCTAATATATATTGAGAATCTGCAGATATTATACAGTTTTAAAAATCTTGGCTGCTTGAATCAATATTTATTTCTTCCTTTAAGTCAATGTTAACAGAAATAAACTTCAAGTATCAAATTTCTGATTAAAAAAAAAAACAAACAAACAAAAACAGACAAATACTTGTTAATTAAAAATCTCTAAAAGATAAAAATACATGTACCAAATTTGCTGCCCATATCTGAAGGGACATAAGCGTTTTTATTTTCGTCAAGAGATGGCAGGACTACTACACATGTGCCGATGTCAAGGTCAATCAAAAAGAGCATGGCATGCACCCGCAATTTTTTCACTTGTTTATTTCAATGAATTTATTCACTACAAGGCATTTATGAATCATGACAACTCTGTCAGTGGTCATTAATGTATTGATACAATGTTTTGACAAGGAATCCTATAATATGAAGACCTAAACTGGGAGCTGGAAGTCACGATATGACCTTGATCAAGTATGTATTTTGGACAGCTTGTTTACGAGTGCCGAGTCAAAAAGCCATTTTGAGATAGACAGAGAAGAACATCGATACATTAATGCCTGAGCAAAGCAAATAGACGTAATATTATATGTCTATGAGTGTATTTTCTTATTCTCTGAAGTCCACTTCGAAGTTGAATAACGTTTTCTTTCCGTTATTCAGATAATGCACGTCCGTTTTTTTTACCATAATATAAATTTTTATAGTAATTAGCATTTGCTCTGTTCCTGTCTCCATTTGTTGATTTTAACTAAGCAAACCAATACTGTCATTCAACGAAGTTCAGAGAGCTGCAATAAGTTTCCATCAATTTCAATTATTTACATTTCCACAACAATGAAAGAAAGTTGAGACCACTGTTCCCAACGTGTGCAAAATATCTGGCAAGGGGTCATAAGGTCCCTGCAGAAATCATGTGACCTCGCCCACGGTCCAAATGGTGGTCAACGTTTGTAAATCTTTCAGAGCCCGATATTGAAGCTAATGGTTTTCTGCAACTACCTTTTCACTGACATTTTCCACAACGACAATTAAATGGATAATAGAAAGGCCTTATATGAATTGTTTATCGTTAGGAATCATAAAATGTTTATATCGGTAGACTGAACATGAGTCGCAACAATCGAAGGAGTAGGGGCTTGGGGTCAAACTCTGAAGTGTAAAATTTTGATGCCGCCGGGTGTGTGTTTAGTTACACTGCTTGGATAGTGTGACACATTACACTTTTTGTTGATCTGAAACAACCGAGATGATTGCTGATAAGCAACGATGTACCTAATGAAGTAAGTAATTACACACACACACACACACACACACACACACACACACACACACATATATATATATATATATATATATATATATATATATACATATATATATATATATATATATATAAATACCTACATGTACCTTTAAGTGTTGTTTTTTAATTATCATATGTATTTAATACAAAGAGAAACTTAACAAACCTAATTCTGTAAGCCCATGTACCGTTTGAACACTATCAAGTCCGATATTCTAAGAGCAAAGTCCTATTCCGTACCATTCACTGAAAAACTGTATTGTTCTAAATCATAATAGCAAATTAATTTATGAAAGGAACAAATCATATTCATAAAATTTGAAATTTAGAAGAAAGTTTTAGGCATTATTAGCCTTTAAAAAATCGGGTCATCAGCAGGGAACCAGCGCAAGACTTGTTTCGGTGCCATTAATCCCCGGACAAGTCATTCTGCTAACTGGCGGCACCATGTTTGCATTTCCAATACAAACATCCCGAGCTGATGTATTACGGAATAAAGCGAATATGATGTTCCTTAGTTAATAGGCCTACTTAAAAACGTAGCCCACATGACATAAATATGATAAAACTACACCTTACACTCATGATGATGCCTAGCAAAAATGAATAATAAAATAATAAACCATCCCACACTTACCTACAGCGCCTGGTCTTACAACTGACCCGACGACACTTGACCGTATGACACTTGGCGTCTAGTAACAGATTAAAATCTTTAGTGTATTACTTGGGATCTTTACACAGATATCAAACCATTTGAAACTACCATATGGGGGGATAGGCCTAAGGTCAGCATTATTAACCTTTAGGCAGAATATAGTATGTGACTCATGAGACTGCCCAATGCCGAAATGACAGTTGTTGTGATAACATTTTATCGTATCATAAACATGATAGGCCTACGTTTTATTTCTTTAATATTTTGACATTATGCATCGGGTTACTTAAACCCAACACAGAAATAAAGCTTTATTGGCATTTAGAATAAATTTATTTGTTCATGTAGAGGCACTGAAATGCAATATATAGAGAGCAGAAGGCAATTTGGGGTCACATCGTTTTGATCGCCCCTCTCCATTAAAATGTTCGACAAGGACTAGGCCTAACAACCAGTTTCGGCTGGAACTGCTTGTCACCCACAACATCACCATTTTACAGGAATAATGATTATGAGTACGATTGACCAACCGTGTGGGCTGGTCAGGCGGCTGTGCCGACAGAGGCAAAAATTAGATTAGCCGATACCCAAAGCGATAGCAAATTCGCAGCTTTAATATTTTGAGAGAAGATAGCAAATTCCGTTCATTTATTCTCTCCCCACCCCTTTCTTGTCAAACGCAGAAAAGATAAAACTCTGCCACAATTTATTCTGATCAATACCCCAAGAGATACAATAACATGAGAAGCTGGAAAAATATTTTCCCGATGTTAAACTTTGGTATACCTTCTATATCTAACATCCAGTACATCGTACTGGGATTAAAAAATACAAATAGTTGCGGGCTTTGCAGTGACACAATTAATAATCTGGCCGTTTGATAAGGGTACTTAATGTCAACACGTGAAAAAAAAAGTTTAATTTCATTTTGAATACAGGTACACAAGAAATTACAGCGAAGTAAATCATTTTTAATAAAAAACACGCTTATTTGACATTATATGCACAGGAAGCCTACTTGCCTAAATTATTTATCGGTGATGAAATATACAATTAAACAAATCCCATTTCATAAGTTCAAAGTTGAATTTGACCTTTTCTGACAAAAAAGTGAACTCTAGCCATGAAAATTTTAACGTGTAGATGGATTATTTATAGCAGCTATAAATACACATAGGCCTGTTCATATGTTGAAAAACGTTTCTGATATTTGAACACGAAACCTGTTTTTACCGGATGTTAATTACTGCTATTTATTTGGACTTAATCACAAAACATTTTATGATACTTGGACATTTTGCGAATCAATCGTACGTTTTTGTTTTTTGTTTTTTTTTTTGTTTGTTTTCTTGTTTTGTTTTATTTGTTTTCTTTTTCCTTTTTGTTTTCACTTTGTTTCTTTTTTTGGGGGGGGGGATCCCAATATAAAAAAATCAAAATGCGATGCTCAAGGGAAAAAGCCTTATAGTAATATACCACCTCAATGGCTTTTCTCTTATGTACCTTTTTTTCAAAAATGTGTAATAAATTTGTGAAGATAAACACAAATATAGTAATGAAGACAGAGGATTGAGTTGACTTCAGCCATCACAATTGTGCGAAGCTTTTTTCCACGTATCCTTCACATGTTGATCATGGGCACTGATGTAAGCTTAAAGACGTTCGGTACACCGCGATATGCGCAACCATTTATGGTCCAATGCCTCCACACAGTTAGAGCTGGTATTTGTCGATACCTGCACTAGCTGCTGTTCGCTTTTCCTATTTTGCACAGTTCCGTTTGAGAAAAATGGATTGTTTACGAAGAGTGAAAAGGAAAAAGAATGGGCGGTTTGGTAACAAATGCCAAAACAAAGGCCTAAATGCTTTAAAACAAGGCAGAATACGTCGAAACACGGCAGTGGTAGGCCAAAACGCATGTACACAATCAGCGAACGCTGGCCAAGCAACCGTCGAAAGTGCCACGCCCACCCCCCAAATGCCACATGCACATGTAAACACTGACAGTTATAACTGGAACGAAGGTCGTAGAATAGTGGAACTAAGTGTACTAGCCGATAATCTTGTATGCGAGGAATGTAAAAAAAAAACATTGTCCCTAAAAATACAGAATCAGAAAAACGATATGGCTTGGCCAGTGTACTTTACATTTCTTGTTAATGTGGGACGATAAACGCTGTCCCAACTGGGGGGGGGGGGGGGGGGGACCACAGTAATACCCCAGCGTCAAAAGGTGGCACAGGCATATTTGATAATGTGCTGCCTGTGTTACCATTCGACAATGTATTAAGGCAACTATAATTTTGATATTCTTATTTTTACCTCTTTTTCCACATTGCTGTATTGCACTATAGAGGGAATCTTAAAATGTTTGCCTCTTCTCAGTAAAACTATGAAAGTATATATTATGACTGGAATATAAAATTAACGACGTACTGCCGTTTACTTAACCTACATACATGTATATTGATATGGTATCGAAGTTAGACAATGAATGGATACCTTGTACCTATGAACTTAGAACAAATTAAGTCAACATGCATGAATTCTTTGTACAATTGCGGAAAAAATAGCACCGTATGATATCTTTTTCTGTTAATGAATGAAATCAGTGCATATTTTGGCAACCTTCTACAATTTTTCAGGGATTTGCAAATATATTTTCTATTTCAAACTTAAAAAATAATGTGAGCACTTATACATTTTTGCAAGACGAGATGAATTTAAAGTCACATTCCAGCATGTTTTGTCTACATATTTGTTATTAAAAGGCTTGATATATATTGCATACACTCATACTGAGTTATTTCATGCATATTTTTGCATCCTTAATTTATTTTTTTGCTTTTACCCACATATATAATGTTTGCTATCAAATTTCTGTAGTCCTCACATGTAGCGCCACCTAGCGACAAAAGTAGCACCGTGACAAGCCATTTTTTTGCTTGCATTTTGTTATAAATGCCAATATCTTGGTTCACACCAAAAACCAGAGATTTCTAAATTCTTTTGACCAGTGTACCGAACGTCTTTAAGCTGCAGAACAACAATACAAAAACAAAACAGGAGAGCTGATGCGATTTCTACTCCACCGTCAGATTGGATCCCTTTGCGTGTTGGGCAACAATAGTACAAACGTACATGTACTACATGCACCAGTAATTTAACACGGCCTACTTTAATCTCTTGGAAAAACATATCTATTCGCATATATATCGTTGCGGACTGTCACCAGCTTGCGATCCTCACTGGCGTCAAAGCGACCAATGCCTATATTGCTTGCGACACATTTGTTACCGCTAGGGTTAGCCACAAGGTGTCACCCCCAGCAACATCGTGTGACCATAATCTTTAGCAAACTCATTTGGACCATTAATTAAAAATAAAAGACTTACTTGTGGAAATTTTCCTTTCTGGATTCTTGTTTTAATGATGCAGATACACATACTTATTTGATTTTTATATTGAAATGATTTCATATTGCACCAAATCCGCTAAATTAAATCATTAAAATAAAAAACACACAAACACACACACAAATCCCAAAATAATAATAATAATAATAATAATAATAATAATAATAATAATAATAATAATAATAATAATAATAATAATAATAATAATAATAATAATAATAATAATAATAATAATAATAATAATAATAATAATAATAATAAAGCTAGGGGATGTCCACATCACTTATGCTCAATTGCAACCTGGTGTGGTATAGATATAATCCGTTGCTTCACCCATCTCTAAAGTGTTGAGCAGACAAATGAAAGTCCGTGATCCGTATTTTTCAGAAATCAATACACACACACACACACATATATATGTGTGTGTGTGTGTGTGTATATATGTGTGTGTGTATATATATATATATATATGTATGCATATATATATATATATATATGTGTGTGTGTGTGTGTGTGTGTGTGTGTGTGTGTGTTTATATTATAGATTATAGCATGCTTTATTGACGACATGAAGTATATCAACGAGCACTGGATGCCATATAGCAGATCGAGTGAGCCAATATATCTCGAAGGAGGCGGTGAGATCGAAGCTCGATAGGGAGTATCACCGGCTCCTGAGTGATACAATGGCAACAATCAATGTCACGCCATACTAAATTCCTTAATCAAC
>CAXHWN010001020.1:0-17000 GCA_964020975.1 Hermodice carunculata | reverse complement strand
GGTAAAAGTAAATGGGTGCAGCAAGCAAGGGTGGAGTCAACCTTCTGAATATTTAGTCGTGGTGCTGATACCATCACGTGGCAATCTGTCTTTGCACAGCCTTTTGCATGCTGTGCTCCCGGCTGAACCCCACCAAACGTTCCCGCCCGCCACATCTTGCAATCCCGCAGCTGGTTCAATATCGGTTGATATCAATTATCTATAGATACATTACAGTCAATGTTTTCTACGCCTCTCTTCCCCGGCTGCAAAGTAGGTTTCTTTCCTCAAGGATGCGATTTCGTTTGATTGCAGCGTCCGCGGGTAATAAAACAGGAAAATGTTGAGCACAGAAGTTACGTCTGTTCCATTCTACATGGGCTATTCCTTCAATGTAAATTATGCCTGTGTGCCAACACAGACAGATTGTTTTTCTTTCTTTCTTTATTTCTTTCTTTCTTTCTTTCTTTCTTTCTTTCTTTCTTTCTTTCTTTCTTTCTTTCTTTCTTTCTTTCTTTCTTTCTTTACAGGCAAATCTGTTCGACATTTCATTTGAAAAGTATTACACGTAGAAACTCCAAACTTGGCACAATTATACTTCTTATGAAGAAATCTGGCCTTTTTATAATGAGAGGTTATGCTTCTCAAAAATATGCAAATGAGGGCTAATTGAAGTTTTAAATCTTCAATATCTTATATACAATAGTAGATGTGGTTCCGGGTGTAAAGGAGTTCGATAATAGCATGGAAAAGGTCATACCAAATGTCAAGGTCATGTCAAAGTCAAGGGTCATGTCAAGGTCAAAGGTCTATTTTTGCCCAAATTGTCATTTTTGAGGTCAAGGTTCACTTCAGGTAGAGGTCATCTCAAGGTCATAGGTCATTTCAAGGTCAAAGGCCACTTTTGATGGTGGCTTTCTTTTGGCCATAACTTGGCCAATTTTGTATCCAATTTTGATCTTGTTGGGCTCAAATTGTAGCTATTGTAACACTGCACATTTTTGAAACTTACATGTGACCTCTAAAGTTCACAGGTCAAGGTCATTTGGCCCTTTGAAAGTTTCATCTTGCCATAACTTGGTCAATTTTCATCCGATTTTGTTCATGTTGGTCTTAAATTGTTGGTATTGTAACACTGTGCAATTTACATGTGACCTGTAATTGTCAAAGGACAAGGTCATTTGGACTTTGAAACTTGCATCCAGTCATAAGCTTAATGTAATGTGAAGTACCAAAGGATAAAAGTTGTAGCATTTCATATTTACAACTTTTGAAGGCACACACACAGATTTGCTTTGAAGCAAATCTTCTTTTCTAGTAAATATTTGCTTTCTGGCTTAGGTACTTTTTGTTCACTGCATACGTGCACTATTATTGCGGTGACTTCCTGTCTACAAAACTATCATTTATACATAGCGATATTCTTGTGGCAACTGAACACCACTTCTGATTTCTTGATCTGGTTTATTTAACCGTACACATGTCCTTTTTTCGTGATCATATATAATCATATTCACGCGGTCTGTATCATCGGAACTATTCAAATAACGGTGACTTATATGAATAAATTTTCTGCTTGTAAATCAGTTGTCTTATGCCGATAAGTAATTGTACTCTGTACTACGTCAGCTTTGTTCATGCAGGCAGAGAGTAAACCACAAACCACAAAAAATAATTCTCAAAGAAGTGCGACAGAGCTGCTTGTCCCATAATGTTCATTTAAAGAAGAACAATTTTACAGTGTATGTTGTGTTGGACTTGCCTTTCCTCTTTCCGCGTTTGTCGTTGTTTAAATTAAGAAATTGATGTTGCTTAATCATTTCGCACACTCGTGTCTGTCACAATGTTTATAGAAATGTCCACATGAAGCACTGATCGCAACGTCTGTGGACACCATAAAGGGTACACCATCTCACTACAGCCATTAACACATTCTTGGTTAGAGTACGACTGAGTCAATAGCTTTCCTTGGCGTGGGTTGGGCGTAATGCGGCCAACAGGCACCACGGGAACCTGTTGACACAGGACGTTCCATTATGAATGGCCTCACATACAAATCTCAGCCAAAATATTTTTATAGGTACGAGAAATTTAAGTAAAACTGTAAGGCGGGCGACAATATACATCCGGGCGCTTTTGGGAGATTTGAGCGGGAAAGGGTTAAAGTGCGTAGCGGAAGATCGTGACTTTGCATTATACGTTAACTCTTTCAGTGCTACTAATAACAACAGTTTTCTTGATCTTAATTATTTCAACGATTTCAGATTTAACTTCTTCGTAAAAAGACTTTTCACTCGAGCGTTAACTGCCATTACCAGTTTAAAAATCAAAAAAAAAAAAAAAAAAAAGACACGCTTTGGTCAAGTGTACCAAAGCGGGCAGAGATAAAGCTGGCGACTCGGCCCTAAGTCCCGACACTGAAAGAGCTATAAACACCTGCTTCAGTCGCAAATTCCCCCCAAAGAACGTCAGATGAGACAATGTCGTTAATTTGCTTTAATTTTACTGCAGACGGGGGGGGGAGCAAATGGTCAGGAAGCAACGAAGAAGACGACAACAACAACAACAACAACAACAACAACAACAACAACAACAACAAAACGGCAGCAATGCAGCTTGGGGTGATTTGGGAGCTAAATATGCCCTAAATACTCGTGTATGATAGTTGCTGATTTAGCCTTCTGCGTGTCAAGGGGTTAAATCAAGGCGTTAAGATACTTTCCATAATTTTTTGTGAGCAGCATACATAGCCCGATTTAATTCTCCGTGTTTTCTGCTTGTCATGTGAAAGAGACGCCGAAGAAAACTTCAAAATTTAGTCACGTTGCAGTTTTATGAGGCCTATTTTGGTTATGTAACGTCAGCAAATTGTATATCAGATGCACTATCCCCCAATTAATTCTCCTCACAAAAAGTCGTGTTGTGAATTTTACTGATATGGAAACCTAACATTAGCGCGAGCATGGAAGGATATTCAGTGACCCATAGTGGTGCCAATTAAGGTGTTTTTGTTGCTACATTGTTTTGTTCTTTCTTGGGATCGAAGATACGGGTTATTTCATTTTGACGGCATCGATGCCTTGGGGTCGCTTAACTCATTGATACCATAGAATATCAAGCAGTTTCTTTGGCCTACGTTCAGCCTTAAAACTGAGAAGAAAGTATTACGTGAGAGTAACACCAATCTGACATGCAACGCGATAATTTCATATAAGGTATTGATAACTAAATGAAGCATAGCATAATGTTAAATCATCACCGTAAACAACCGTTCGTAAAATTTGCCGTCCAACCAGACACTTGCGACGATAAAGGCAAATCCTTGACACACTGGTACTATAAATCTACGCGGTGGGAATCAGGGACAGTCACAAGCCAACACGGGTAACTATTTTAACATTTATAGGTAATTATGACCGGAACAACATAATGACTGTTGTCCGAAACAGGTACACAAACTCCAGGTTTTCCTGTCTGCACAAACGTTTGAACTTTTGCAATCCACGTGAAAAGGAATATATTGACATTATAGAATAAATCCGCAAAATTTATTAAAAACTATAATACACCTATTGCATGATGTTTTTTTGACATTGTTGCATGTAGAGAGGGCCAATACTTGCAATTTAGACTCTTTAACGAATTTTAGTCCATTTTTCGTCTTTAATGTGCATTTTGTCGCATTAAGTGGATGGCTGTCGTCTGCAGAACTCAAGTTAACACCCACATTTGAACATCAACAAAATAATTCAGGGAAAAAAAAGGAAGGCACGACCCCCCCCCAAAAAAAAAAGCAAAACAAAACAATGAAATAAAACTTTATTGACTGCACTACATCAAACTCAGTAGTATTTTGTCAGTGTACACAAACATGACAAGAACAATGATTGCAGAGAAAGTCACAACAAAAACAAACCTTTTACAGCTTTGTACATGAAAAACGGAAAGAAAGCACTATGTACAGGCGGGAGAAAAAAAAGAAAAAAAAAAAGAAAGAAAGAAAGAAAGAAAGAAAGAAAGAAAGAAAGAAAGAAAGAAAGAAAGAAAACACTTTGTACATCACATAACGTCATCCTTTTTTTCTACAATCGTGGTTTTATTTCGCTCCGCTAACTGTACAATTCGCTATACATTTATCAACAATTGTGATTCGTTCAGTATCCCTCGATGCCAGAGTGAAATTAAACAGTTTTTCGTCTCACACGCACAAATATTTTCCTCATTTCCGTCCACGTAATATCTCCTGTGTGCTCTGAATTGGTCACTATCTGTCACAAAAAGCATTTTCGTCCTCAACGCAGTTAAATGTAATGTATTACATGTCCTTTGGTTCGCCGGTGCTTTGTTTGGGCGTTTCTGTCTTTCTTTTTTTCCTCGATGTGTTACGCCTTGCATATTGTACTGTTACTGTCAATAAATATCTATCTATGGACTTGGCATATTTCGCTCGGCTCGGGCCAGGAAAGCAAACAATCTGCATTGGCAGAACCCCATCAGTTCTTGTTTTGAATGTCGGTTCTGAATGCGTGTCGCGAGGCTCAATAGCGAGTGGCGCCATCTGGTGAGACCAATACTGTGATTTGACAGATGAGTCGGCCGCGAAATTAAAAAAAAAAAAAAAAAAAAAAAAAAAAAAACAAACAAAAAAGCAAAAAAAAACAAAGACAAAAACAAACACAAAAAAAACAAAAAAAAAAAACAAAAAAAAACCAACAAACAAATAAAAAAGCAAAACAAAAAAAAAAAAAAAAGACAAAAAAAAAAAAAAAGAAAAAAACAAAACAAAACAAAAAAAAACAAAAAAAAAAAAAAAAGAAAAAACACCCACCAAGGAAAGCCAAGAAGAAGAAGGCACCATGTAAAATTCAGCCATATCTTTGGAATTTGTTTCTATGATGAGTTTCTTTCATGTACGTTTGAGCAGTTTGTTATTCATATATTTTTCTACACTTTCAGTTAATTTGTGATCCTGAAATTCCATTGCAAAATTTAAATGCCGGGTACTGCATTGTTTCTCGTACATAAATATTTCTTCGATTTCTTTATAATATACTATTTCGAGGTAAGTGATAACAATTTAATATAAAATGCATTTTATCCTTGATACAGTAATATCTAATGTAGGGCGTGTCGTTACTGACGGTTTGTGAATGCGATATGATGTCTACCTGTTTCGATGTGCACATAACTGCCGCTAATACGGAGACCAGTAAGGTTTTTGCGAGTGTGAAAATTCTTTACAACATCTGAATAAGTCTCTAATTTTGGTCATTTGTGCAGAAGATGTAAGTTTTTAATTTGCATTCTTTACTTTTTTTATTTTGACATGTCCTTTCCCCACCTCATTATCACTGAAATTTCTCATCTACTTTGTTTTGAAATAACACGGAAGGAAATATGCCAGCTCTGCTTCCTTGATTATGTCATAGTTCTTGGAAACCAGCCTCTAGCGATTATACCTTGCGCCTTTTATCCAGACAGATTGATTTGATTTCCGTTTGATAATTCGATATAGCGCAGACGGGATTCTGATGATGGGTTATATTTCTCGCTATTTATACTTCAAAACCAATATCTACACACAATATTCATTATATAAATGGACGTAATAAAAGCTTGTTACACAAAAAGAAAACTACCACACTTCTGTCAAAGAAGCAAATTGATCGCGCTGTAATTAAATATATAAAAGGGAACAAGACGGTTCCCATAGCAAATACTGTATTTATTTTTTTCCATTGATCGGAAACCACGAAACCCTAATATTATCACCATTTGTGTCGTAAAAAATTATAGGAATCATTCTGATGTCTATTTTCGTTCATTTAATTTCTTGTAACGCGTCCATTTTAAATCTTTTCCCACGAGAAAGTTACATGTAGACTCTACTTGCTCGATGATATTTTTTCCAAGAAATAAAATATATATAAACCAAGTGGAGATAAATACAAACTCACACAGGACAGCACGTTTTGCGGTTGATTGCCAGGTTATACCACAAAAAAAAAAAAGAAAAAAAAGAAAAAAAAATTAATATAAAGCCGTTCGCTACAAATTTAAAATACACTAAGATATTACCAGGTAATATTAACTTCGACAGGATAATGGTTGCTCCCTACATTTCGGAGGCATATTAAAATATCGGGACATTACCTTAAATAAAACATGAACAGATACATTTTTGCAGCCACACCTCCTTGGCGTAACATATGTATTTCATTCCCAGGGTATGTATATCTTGAAACTATTTCTCAGTTGACGTCATGCTACATAAACTATCTATTTATTTTTATCTGCTTTATTGCAAATTGTAAATTTTATTGTGTTTTTTTAATGTTGACACTCACTTTCCACATTTTAGAGTATGAACTTCCTCAGAAAATTTAAACATTTTGTACTCTTTAAGTTTAGCCTCAGCCAATAATACCAGATCATCAGCATGTGACCAGAAACCTTCAGTGTGTGGTACCACACAGAGACGACGTGTGTTTCTGGTCAGCTATTACCTTGTAAAGCCGATACGCCCCGACGAAGGCATGGTAAACATATGGGTGTGTGTGTGTGTGTGTGTGTGTGTGTGTGTGTGTGTGTGTGAGAGAGAGAGAGAGAGAGAGAGAGAGAGAGAGAGAGAGAGAGAGAGAGAGAGAGAGAGAGAGAGAGATTGGTTAGCTACTTGTGGTTGCTGTCTTCCTTACTGTTCATTCTTTGTAGATGAAAAAACAGCAGGTCTCTATGTCCCGTTTACACCAGAAAAGGATTCGTACTCATACTCGGTGAACTTTACTTTGTTTTAAAATCTGGACCACAATTGTCGAACTGGTTGAGTGAGAAATTGGCCTGCTCAGCAGACTGAAGGTTCCGTCATCACCCAGACACAAAAGTGCACGAGAATCAGGAAACTAGGCAAATAACAAGAACATCAAATTGCCAAGTTTTAGACAATATTTCATTGCATTGTGAGACTTGACGATACTTAATGCATAACTGCTCCTTATTTGTCTTTCATAGGTAAAACTGTTTACCGGAATTTCCGTATGGCTCTGTATTTACAGAATAGGAATAAAGCAAGGGCAGCTTCACTTATATCACCAGTACTTGACTTTATGCCTTTGGGGGTAGACCTGGCATGCCTCCCGGTCAAATGCGCAATATACCCAAAATAAAAACTTATTCCAACGAAGTGTAAGAGATTAATATCGACTGTGGAAAATTCTAAAGAAAAAGTGAAATATACAAGGCATTACAAATTAAGGCAGAGATGACTAAGATGTTTTCCCGAAACATGTCCTGATGTAAATGAATGTCGTCTTCTTCATTACTTCTGTCTCAACTTCCAGTTTAACTCTAAACTGTTCAGCCGTCGCTTACCCGACATATTTTCTGAATGATGGCTTAAGGTCCCAGTCAAAGAGGCAATGGCTCGGAAGTCTACCGAAGCCAGCAAATTTCCCCTCTGATTTGTCATACTGTCTCCTCTTGACGAGCTCTACGCTTAACACTGAATAAGAAGTGACCAATTCCAAGTGAAATTTTCACAATATTGTATAGTGCCATATCGTGTGGTAAAGTATAAACACAGAAATTAACCTGGCCTAAGGGTATGCCATAACTCTTTCACTCCCTGCTGCGACTTAGGTCGAAGTACCTAAGATGGACTTCTCTGATTTATCAAATCAGGAATGTGTTAATTTCTTTGCAAAAAAAAAAAAAAAAAAAAAAAAACTTTCACTCAAGTACCCACATGCAAATAGTCCAAGAGAATATAATGGTCTAGGTCACCAGCTTTCCCCGGCGCGCTTTGGGCGCAATGCGCGATGAGCAAAGCTGTTGATTCAGCCCAGCACCTGGCGCTGAAAGGGTTTAAACATGCTCGTCAGATTGAAGCGAGGAACGACAGGAGCGCTGCACGCTGTCTTTTACTGCCTGTTTCGATCCACGTCGTCGATGTGCTCCGAATTAACGATAGTGGTATTTTCTTTTGTAAACAGACGTTTCATTAAAGTGCCAGCATGCCTACATTTGTAGAGTCCATAAGAATGGTCCAGGTCAATAGCTTTGCTCGGCGCTCAAATAGCGTGCCGAAGAACGTTGTTGAATCTGTCAAAACTTTACAATGAAAGAGTTAACGAGAAGCAACATGAAAATACGCAAACGATTTTGTTAAAGGAAAAGAAGCAAACTAAAAGAAGAAATGAGCTCAGATCGCTATTCTATTTCCATACGGGAAACATTTACAGTGTCCAGGGCGCAGCTGAAACCAGGAGACCCGACAGTTCTCTAAAATGATTTTTCCTTGTCATGGACGGGATTATGCTTCGCACACGTCCTTTGGTGGTTCATGTTCTGCCAAATGACCAAGCGCTTCTGGATGTTTCTGTTATCTCAATAGTCAGTAGTTCTGGTCTCATTTTTTTTAGTCTCAGTATAATTAGGTTCAGCTTCTACAAGTTGTAGCAGCAAAATGTTCTGGTAAGCATTAGAAGTTAAAGTGGAATACGCACACAGAAACGCTTCAAGCTAAAGTCAACAACATAAAATACGCACAATGAAGGCCTACGTGTGCCGTGGATAGTGTGAATCCTATGCAGCATATGATAATAAACATGACCGGCATGCAAAGAATGTCAAGTTTAACTTGACATGAACTCTTTCTTTCTAAAAATGAAGAATATCGACATGTCAGTTAAAAAGTAGAAAGTTTCAAAGAGTTAACTTATAAATAATAGTCATCTAAAACCGACATTTTTCTGACCCCCCCCCAAAAAAAAAGAAAGAAAGAAAGGAAAAAGGTCACCCTTCTGCCGACACAGGGGCAAAAGCAGAGAGGTTTGCTCACACTTGACATTCGGATTAGTGTCGAGTGATGTAGTGTATACAAGGATATTTGACGAGGAGAAAATCATCTAGCAAGAGCGTTATGTTTATTCGCATCACAAATTTTTAACTGAGTCCCCAAATGAGTCTTCTTGGGCAGAAGTTTTGCTGGGAACTCTACACGTTCGCGATCCGCATCTGAGGGCATAAGATGAAACTAGGAAAGATGATTTGCTGCATAGCAAATCAGTGTGTGTGTCTTCAAAGCATATAGGTATGGCAATGTACAACTATTCCATTAAACAGGAGTAGAAGTTGGAATGGCATCTCTATCTATTAAAGCTTTGAAGTTATTCAAGATTTACAATTTCTAATGGTGCTTTTTTACATAATTTAAATTGCGACAACTTTTATTTTTGATTCATTAGGTGATTAGGTGCCAATGGTCAACAACCCCCTAGTAGAAGTTGGAATGACATCTCTATTATACTGTTGAAGATATTCAAGATTGAAAAATTTCAAATTCAGAAAGAAAGAAAGAAAGGAAGAAAGAAAGAAAGAAAGAAAGAAAGAAAGAAAGAAAAAGAAAGAAAGAAAGAAAAGCGTGTGTTGACACACACACACCTTAATGATAGAATGCATGAGCAGGGATCTTGAGCATTTCCTGGACTGTGTAATTGTATATGAATAATGTGGCCCAAAATGTTTTCTTTAAGAGCCACTGAACTGACTGGTGTCCAGAAAGAAAACATTAACTTATAATTAAATTACCAAACAGACATAGCCATTCAATCAATGCAGCCAATGTTTATATGACAAAATTAACTCATTCAGTGATGAACCCAAAGGATATGCTCTTTGCTAATTCTTTCAAATTTGCATTGGAACCCCCTAATTTAAAAGATAAGAATACTCAATATATCCCTTTGATACAAATTTTACTGACAGTAAATGAAGACTTCTGTCCTGCATGAGTCAAGGGATGCCACATTTTCAAAGGGTCATTTTGATGTCACATCTTGTAAAATATATACCAGGATAATGGCTTGTTTGCAGTTTACTTGAGATGTGACATCCCTGTAAAAATTTAGCAACGCATTTGTTACCCCTAACTATATATATGGAACATTTTGAAATCCCTGCAAGTGCCTGATGAGACCTAGACAGGTCGAAAGGCGTCGCACAGTTTCCAGTTGCCTCTTCTTGGCTACTTGCTTTGTCTAAATCACCCCTGTAAAAATGTCCCACAGGTCTTACGATGTTGATAAAAGCTGTGGATTATGAGTGAAATCTATTGGGGTAATAAAATACACATAAACTTAAGGCGGAAAGAGTAGGGTTTATTTTGATGTGGTTGCACTTGCCAGGACTTTGGAATAAGCTGGCCATTTGATACCCATCATTCACTGTCACTGGTCATGTGTGTTTGGTGGGGTGGCAGACACATAGTAGGGCCAGCTCCACAGTAAAATGGTGTCCCTTTAGCCGGATTATTATGTAAAAAATCCAATTATTTGATGCTACAAAAGTGAAAATAAAACCCATATAAATGTCTACAGCAGCACCCATGTGGACCTGTTGACAAACACCACTAATTAGAGCTGCCGGGTTGAGTGGCAGGGCAAAGCGGTCAGTGATAGGCGGTTTGGCCCACCAGCCCTGTGGTCACAACTAATGAGACGGCCCCCAGAGCTCAAGTTGGAATGCACTGTATAGTATATAACATATTGAAGATTTAAAACTTTAATTAGCCCTCATTTGCATAATTTTGACAAGCATGACCCCTCATTATAAAAAGGCCAGACTTTATCAATAGAAGTATAATTGTGCCAAGTTTGGAGTTTCTACGTGTTATACTTTTCAAATAAAATGTCGGACAAATTTGCCTGTAAAGAAAGAAAGAAAGAAAGAAAGAAAGAAAGAAAGAAAGAAAGAGTTCCTAGAAAAACAGAAAAGTGTGTGCTGACACACACACTTTAAATATATCTCCGCTTCAGGAAAGAAAGAAAGAAAGAAAGAACGAAAGAAAGAAAGAAAGAAAGAAAGAAAGAAAGAAAGAAAGAAAGAAAGAAAGAAAGAAAGAAAGAAAGAAAGAAAGAAAGAAAGAAAGAAAGGAGAGAAAAGACAGCGGGGGCACGCATTATGGTGTTTCGCAACTATTGCACAACCGCCAAACGACACTGAATAAATATGAGACTGGCTCAAAGCTCCGTCGACTAAAAGATTTGTTTGAAATTATTTCACGGGGTTTAATGCTAAAATTGCTGATATAGGGAAATTTTCTTCCTCAAGATTGTCTTTCTTCTCAGGTGTGCTTTAATACCCGTTATGCGGATTGCACTCTCAAATGACACTGTAATGAAACATAAGCTGCTTTCAAAACTCTTTCGGTGCCAAATTTTGACCAAGTCAACATCTTTCCGCGGCACATTGCGCCCAAAGCGCGAAGGGGAGAACTGTTGACCTGGACCATGTCGGTTTACTCATGTTACGGATCTAGTACCGTTATGTCAATTTACAGTACACCGAAGTCTGCCTAAATTGACAGTGAATGAGTCAACGACATGTTTAATTGAACAGCTGATTGTCTGTATATATTATACTTTTACCATCGACATTAGTGCATCGTTGAATTTACACGATATATATTTTTTGCTCACGGGCTTTACTTGTCAGCAAATAGAGGGTTTTTTTGTTTGTTTTTGTTTGTTTTTGTTTTGTATTTTGAACTATCTAACTGTTTAGACCAAACACCGTTTTTAAGTCCAGAAATTGATCTGTTGATTTGCAGTAAAGTGCAGGATTTCGTGCACATAACAAACTAAACGTGCCCATCAAAATTGTCGATAGTAAGATTTTGTTTATCATGGTACCATTAATAATTCAATTTTTGCCTCTTTCCTTCAAAATTAAAACGGTACACTTTCGGTTGTCCATCTTTGCCTCTGCTCTTATCATCATCATCATCATCATCATCATCATCATCATCATCATCATCATCATCATCATCATCATCATCATCATCA
Organism: Hermodice carunculata; assembly: GCA_964020975.1. Classification (NCBI taxonomy): domain Eukaryota; kingdom Metazoa; phylum Annelida; class Polychaeta; order Eunicida; family Amphinomidae; genus Hermodice; species Hermodice carunculata. The sequence goes on along the minus strand of CAXHWN010001020.1, from coordinate 5,181 downwards.
TCATCATCGTCGTCGTCGTCGTCGTCGTCGTCGTCGTCGTCATCATCATAACGATCACCACGACACCAGATTACCCAGCTAGTGCAAGTGATAGGTTCTCCAGTATATAAGAGACCCACAGCACCATGTACAAGACACGCTGGACTAGAACGAGAACAAACAGGAAAGTTTATGAGAAAAGTATGTCAAAGATGCCACAGCTATCTTTATACAGTTCACAGCGATGTAAATAGATGTTGCACGAAATGATGTTTACGTTAAAACTAAAAGCGATCAGATTCTAACATGAATATTTGAACCGCCTGAAAAAGTTTCAATGTCTATGTTAAATGTTCGCTATCTTTCAATATAATGTTTAACGCAAGGTTGCTTGTACTGCGAACAATTAACATTGCGTTAATACCAGGAACAGGAGTATGACACACATTGTTCAGGAGGAGAACTCTTTGTGCTGTAAATCTAGGACAAGACAAGAAGTAATGATACGTATCTTCATGAAGATGTGAACGTGCTGAAAACGAAGTAGAAATAATGTTTACATTTGTAAGAAGAGCGTTTGATGCGGAGTACACAATCCCCACCTGTCCGTGACACACGCTGGAGAACGAATACCATGTGCATAAAACTATACAGTTCGTATACAGGTAACAGTAGCATTCTTAGTTTAGATTTGAACTGACTTAAGGATTTAGAATTGCGTGTGCCTAGCTGGGAAGACTGATCCACAGGCCGATTGGGGGGGGGGGGGTAGAAACGACTCATGAGATAGTTTGAAACTTTAAAGGCGTGAAGCCACTCGGTTTGTCATCAGACGCCCAGTGGTTTATACAACATCGCGAGGAAAAATTTGGTGTGAATACCACACAGTCAAATTGTTGTACAATTTATAAAACATGATAGTTCAAAATATTTTCTACGACGAGACAGCGTTTGTCAACCGAGCTCATCAAGGAGGAATCGAGGGATGAGTATAGAGAAGCGCTAAGGTATAATCTGGGAAGCTTCGAACTTTACAGCCTCAGGTCATCGTGACAAACTGTTAATGCAATTATCAAAAAGGACGCATCCGCATTCAAGAACGGGTCGAACCATGGCTTTATGCAATATGCTTTGTTTTTTTTTTCTAGGGAGTTTATATTTGAGTCTATGTGATACATCAAGACGTTGCCTGGCCTTATTGATAATACGTGTTCTTGTTAATAATGCTTGCTATCTGCTGATATCAAGATAGGTTATGTGAAAGTTTGATACTTAGATGTGTATGTTGGGCCTATATTGATGGGCTATAGGTATTGGGGTACTTCTACCGAGGAGATGAACACGGTGATTTTTTTGTTTTTGTTTTTTTGAAAAGATTATTGAAATAGATTTGATGGCATTTAAAACCATGCCTATCAGGAAAGTGGATCCGTTTAATATTAATATTATGATGTACCACAGACTCAGTCAGGTCATGAATGATGTACAGGACACTAGTGCCATCTGCAAATATCTTATGTCGCAGGTTGTATTATCAGTGATATCACTGAAATAGACTAGCAATAAAAGAGGGTCAAGGATAGAGCCCTGGGGACAAACTTAAACTTTTTGGTCAGAATAGCTTTTTGTTTGTAAATATTATTTTTTATTTTTACAATTTTTCATACTATTATTCTCATGCATGGAAACGTACATACATATATATGTATGTAATGTGCATTCCCATATTTATCTTCCATGATTTCCTTATTAACTAGACTAATCTAGTTATACATAGGCTTTCAATAACCCGGATGCTAAACTGTTTACATCATACAAGCAAACAACACAGGCTTTCATCAGATTTTACGACATGTGCAGGCTAAGTCGATATAGGTTGTTTACACCTGCATGTTTGCATTGGGTATTGTAAAGTAAAAGATGTTTTATAGCTTCCATTTTTAATCTGGTTGGAAATGAAAAATACATTATTACTCTTCCCATTATCATGGATGTGGAATCTTGTTCCATATCCATGCATGCATCAGTAACATCGACTCAACGTTTCTTGAAAATCCAGCCATACTTCGATAAGATGTGAAGATAAGTTGATAAAATGGAGTAATTATTTTAGAAACCCTGACATGCACGTGGAAAAAGGCTGGCCAGATACGGGAGTGAAGAGAAGACATCAATTTATACAAGTACTGGTTCAAACATGCCAGAAGAGAGTTTACCCAGAAATCCCCGGGCAGTATTAAGAATCAATTTTCTATTTCTGGATCCAGTTTAGTCTAGGGGAAATTAATTGGGCTTGTCGATGTTACACCTCATAATGTACCAACAATTCTTTCTCTGTATGATCATGTATATTATTCTAGCAATTCAAACATGAATAGAGCACCACTTGTCCCCTAATATGTGGTAAGGAGAGCAGGGGATTATCAACACAGCCTAGACCAGGAAGTCTATGAAAGCCCGTGTTGTTTCCTTGTAAGATTTAAAGTTTCACATCCGGGTCATTGAAAGCCCAAATAGGTTCAGCCAGTTAAAACGAAATTATGGAAGGTAAAATGTCGTTATGACCACATAAAAAGTCATGCGAACCTGATAAAATGTCGTTCGGACCAAACAAAGGTGAAGTTAGGTTGACACGAATGGGCTTCCATAGTTTTGCCAGTGTACGTGAGGAACGAACGTTCGGCGCGACGATACCTTCGAAGACACACAGGGTGAAATTATTTGTTTCGTTCACTTTAAGTGTATGTCGCTTCCACGCGATATCGCTTATTCAAAATGGAATTATTTCAATAGCAACATCATTACAAAACCAGAGCTATGCCCGGGGGGGGGGGGGGCATGAATGTCTCGCCAGCATTGTAATTGTATGGGTGAGGATTATTTTTGTGCAGTGGTGCCTGTATTGGTAGAATAACATGCAAAAGATAGCACAGTGTTCTTAAAAAATTGTGTCACTGGAGGGGTTATCAAGACAGGTACCACTGTATTTGGTAAAGTTGCTGAATATGTGAAATGAATAACAATCTATTTGTTGAGAATATATCGCTCCCCCACCCTTTTCTGAATCAAAATGGTCAATGATGTATATAATGTGTTCAAAATACTCAGAGCTTGATGTACCTGTCTGTATATTTGCAAGGAGATCCAGAGACACTCGGGTATAAAAGTATTGAAACCGCGACCCAAAGGGGCTTATGGTAACTGAATATTGATTCTAATGTACCAAATTTTAATAATCTATCACACACATTGGTAAGCACTAAGTCTATAGCTGTGTTTTTATCAGTCGTTGGTTCATGTATAATCTGATGAAGACCAAATTGACCCATTAAGGCTAAAAGTGACTTGTAGCTTGAAGAATCATGAAGACAGTCAATGTTAAAGTCTCCCATGATGATTGTTGGTGTAGATTGCTTTACTTCATGTGCACGATACAAGTTGATGATGGCTGCTTTTATTGAAGAGATTTGCTTACGTGGACGACAGTAAACACATACAACCTGAAGATCCATCTGGCAATGTTTGTATAGCGCCACTTGTATCTCAACTTGTTTAAAATTGGCAATAAATGTGTGGAGATGTTCAGCTTTTGAATATATTGCTGTACCATATGGCGATCTGTGCACATTGTGGTCATTACGATGTAATTGGAATGATGGAATTTCATATTCATCATCATCATCCAGTGAACAAAATTTTGATTCTACAAACATGAGAAGATCTGAAGCCAGTATATTCTCAGTGATGACCCTCATCTCTAGGGATGATTACAATGAATCATCCACCCAAGCATGAAAGCCTCTCCTAGTCTAGTTAGTGAAATAATGCCACTCAGAAGTTTTTCTCCAATGCTCAATCAAGCATGAAGTAATCAATGAAGTGTGACAGTTATGACCCTCATCTCTGGGGATGATTACAATAAATCATCCACTCAAATATGAAAGGCCTGTGTAGTGTAGTTACTGAAATAATGCCACTCCGAAGTTTTTCTCCAATGCTCAATCAAGCATGAAGTAATCAATGAAGTGTGACAGTTATGACCCTCATCTCTGGGGATGATTACAATAAATCATCCATCCAAATATGAAAGGCCTATGTAGTCTAGTTACTGAAATAATGCCACTCCGAAGTTTTTCTCCAATGCTCAATCATGCATGAAGTAATCAATAAAGTGTGACAGTGATGACTCTCGTCTCTAGGGATGATTACATTAAATCATGTACCCAAATATGAAAGGCCTATGTAGTCTAGTTACTGAAATAATGCCACTCCGAAGTTTTTCTCCAATGCTCAATGAAGCATGAAGTAATCAATGAAGTGTAACATTGATGGCCCACATCTCTAGTGATGATTACAATCAATCATCCACCCAAGTATGATAGCCCTATCTGATCTAGTTAGTGAAATAATGCCACTCCGAAGTTTTTGGTTGACAGACGGACGGACGGACGGACTGACGGACGGACGGACGTCCGGAAAGTGACTGCTTAGTCTCGCAAACAGCTAACGCTGGCGAGACAAAAAGAGTATCACTGAAACACGAACGAAACCAGATAATAACAAGAAGGCTGTGTGAGCAGCCCATGTTCAGGTGACATAGAGATTCATCACACTTTTGCCGTGGCTCTGTGAACTTGGGATAGGGTCAATGTCACCCATGTACTGAGTAAGTCTGATCTTTATGGAAGAACACTAACATGTGCAACATCAAAGTCCCAGTTCAAGTAGTTCTCAAGTTATAGTGAATAGTAAAATTCATGTATGTTACACTGTGATCTCAGAAATGAGGTCAAGGTCATCATGCACTGTCTCAGCATGACCTTCATGGAGAAACATTAACATGTGCAACATCAAGGTCCTAAATAAAAAAATCCCAAGTTCTAAAGTGAATAGTACATTTCATGTTAGTTGTCCTGTGACCTTGGAAATAAGGTCAAGGTCACTCATGTACTGTCCGAGTGTGACCCTCAAAGAGAATCATAACCATGTAAAACATCAAAGTCCAAGCTAAAAATAGTTCTCAAGTTATCATGTGAAGAGTTTAATGTTGCTGAGTGACCCTGTGACCTCAAGAGTCTGGTCAAAGTCACCCATGTACTGTGTAACTCCACCTCTCATGCCCTCAACTGTTCCTATGCAATTTTGAATCCATTAGCGAAGTGGTTTTGGAGAAGATTTTTAAAGGGTACTGCGATGATAATA
>CAXHWN010001019.1:10000-26000 GCA_964020975.1 Hermodice carunculata | reverse complement strand
TTGGCTTCAGATCAAATGATGCATGTATTACACATATATGATGACCTCCCAAATCACCTAGACCTTGTGCATTTAAAAATTACAAATTAGTGCAGAAAAGGGACCAACATTTTTCATAGTTTCATTAGAACCAAGCAATGTGATTTTGAATTTGCAAAAACTTGCCCTATCTGGCTCCAAAAAAGAGTCTGATGATACACAACTAAAAAAAAAAATCAGCCACTCACTCATACTATGAATACTTTGATTACCAACTTTATGCATGGTCAACATATTGTATTTATCTTTTAACGTTGCTGAACTGGAATCAGTCAATGGGAAGCAACTGTTTCATAATTTCCTAAATTTCAATAATTTTACAACAGCCAACCAAAAAGCTATTTAGTTCCCCTGACTAAATAGGCTAGCAACTAATATCGCAAATAAATACCAATGTTTGTGTTACTATGCCACTATTCAGTATTGATCAGAGAGCACGAAGTATAAGTCATTACTCTATGGCTTTATAGATAATCCTTAGATATGACATATGGATTTCAGTAAACATATCCCAACACAATCTAGAGGCAACCAGTGGTAATAGTTATGGAGGAAACAATTGCCGAAAGTTTACTGTGACCTTTTTCTGGATATCTGTGCCTGTTGCAGGCAGAGATGCATCACTGCCTAATTTGGCTCCAGACAAATTATGCCTATATCATTCATATGAGATGGCCCTATATTTCTTCATACATTGTGTGTTCTAGCAGTGCAGAAAAGGGACAAGGATTTGCTAACCTACAAATGCTGCTAAATGTCCACAAGGAGAAGCAAATAAAAGATTCTATCCACTTAGGGTGGTGACTTTGGCCCTAATTAATAAGGTGTACATGTAGCGCACGAGAACAGCATCTCCCTGGTATGCAGTGTATGTGGATCAGTGGAATGCAGAGGACAGTCTAGGCTTAACTGAAGTGTGCACCGGTGCAGGCCACAGGGTCAACTGGGGGGGGGGGGGGGGGGTCACATAGGTACCTGAACTAAACTTCAGTTACATAAATGCTAGGGTACAAAATTCACCAATGTTAATATTACATGTTCTAACACAGATGTGCGGGGCAGAAAACTCCCCATCTCTCCACAATACCACCATATCAATTGTCCGATATGGTGCTTCTTATAGTCATCTATAATGAAGTATGACTGCCCGTAAAGTGTCCAGAGAGTGTCCAAAGACTCAATTGATCTACTAGATACCTGTATGTGATTAATGAATTTTATAGTTATCTGACCAATTGCATAAATGTCTCTCTTAGATATTTAATCTACATTGGCAAATGTTTTTCACTGTTTAACAATTAGGGATACAAAGTCTTTGCACATTGCCAATGGTCATGGCTGAAGTCACTTATTCCTGGGAGGAGTCGTCTCTTAGCAGGTGGACCAACTCTCAGACTGGTCTAAGAAGGGTTTTGGTTTTGATGTTTACTTCCACCTTCCACACCTTGCCATCATCATTAGGTAAGGTCTTGACAATGCATCCGATTGGCCAGTCATTCCCTTTTAATTCCTTGTCCCTGACCAGCACTAGATCTCCTATGCACAAGTTTTACTTCATATCATGCCACTTCCTCCTGGCTTGCAAAAGTGGCAGGTACTCTTTGCGCCATCTAGTCCAGGATACATTAACAAAATACTGGATGCGTCTCCACTGGCAAGCAGACAAGTCTCTTTTGTCAAAGTCACCTGGTGGGGCTGTGGTACAAGTACTGTTTTTTTTGAGTTAGCAGGGTGTGTGGCGTTAAGACATCTGGTGCTTCTAGATCTGTCGACACTGGGACAAGTGATGTGGCATTGACAATGGTGGTGAATTAAGCCATGAAGGTTGCAAGTACATCATGAGTTAGTGGGGTGGTCTTGCCTCAGAGCATTGATTGGTGTAGATGCACCCATTTCATTGATCATTTTAATATGAATCACTCCTGTCGTCATACATCTGAAAAGAATAACCCATCACTTTCTTTTGGCTTGGCCTCCTCTGGTGTGGTGCACTAAAACTGTCCACCCTTACCAAAAATGCCACTTGTTACCAGCCTGAAGACAGCCTGAAGAAAGTCTGTAGAAAGCCTGTAGCCAGCCTGTTGACAGCCACTTGTGGAGCTGTCTTTGGGATGCTTACTGGCTGGCTTCTGGCTGGTTTTATGCTCTCTTTAGGCTGGGTAAATATGGCTGTCTTTTAACTGGATTTGGACAGAACATTAAAAAAAAAACGCTACGCCAAATGTCTGGCAGCTAGTTACCAACCTGTAGCCAGCCAGTAGACAGACACTGTATACATACAGCCATGGAGCCTGTAGACATGCATGCATGCCTGCATGTATGGATAGATTGAGTGCCATATATGCTGCATGGATGCAACCATATATTCCTCTAAAAATATAGCCAGCTTATAGACAACATGTAAACAGCCTGTAGACAGCCTGTAGCTAGCCATGTTTCTAAGCAATTGTAGCCAGCCTATAGACAGCATATAGGCAGCCTGTAGCCAGCATGTAGCCAGACTTCAGACAACCATGGTTTTGAGCGTTTGTAGCCAGCCTGAAGACAACATGTAGTCAACGTGTAGACAGCCATACTTCAGTGCAGGTGTGGCCATCCCGTGGATAGCTATGCTTCTATGCAGTAGTAGCCAGCCTGTAGGCAGCTATGTAGATAAGCCATTGTAGCCAGCCTTTAGACAACCATATATCAGTGCAGGTGTATCCATCCTGTAGACAGCAATGTATCTATACAGTTGTAGCCAGCCTGTAGACAGCCACCTTTGTAAGCAATTTTAGCCAGCCTGTAGACAGCATATAGCCAGCCTGTAACCAGCATGTGACCAGCCTGTAACCAGCATGTAGCCAGCCTGTAACCAGCATGTAGCCAGCCTGTAGATAGCCAGGCTACCATGTCCTTGTTCTGATTGGATATAGCCTGTTTAGGGTTCTCCCCACCAACTATCAACTTGTAAGAGTTTTAGGGCAATGATACCAAATTTTGTTACTCAAAACTGTTTTTGTATACTTTTAACATTCAATCACTCAACAAAAGTAGCTCGGTGATGATATATAAGTCTGCAAAATCCAAGCTGATCCGTGAGTGACTGTTATCTGTTGCAGGTTGGGGGGAGAGGAAATTTAAAAAAGGAGGAACCATGTGACATGAAGCAAATGCAAAATTATCATCATCCAATCCCAAGCATCCTTTTTGTCAAATTTTGGCAACAATATGAAAATAAGAAAACCACTATGATTGGTCAAGGGCTGTATTTCAAATTAGTTTCTATAGATGGAAAGTAAAGGCTGTGTGTAGCCAGCCCAAAGATAGCCTGTAAGTAGCCGGTAGACAGCCCCACATCAGTCAGTGTTATTAATGATTTTTCTACATTACGGTGTAGCCAGCCAATTACCATCCAAAGTTTCCTTTAATTTTTTCTAAAGTTAAAATGTAACCATCCATTATTTAGCTATATGCGTCTTGATATTTTTCAAAGTTCAAGCGTAGCCAGCCTAAAACCAGCCACTGGTTTCTTTGGTTTGTCAAAGTTAAAATGTTACCAGTTAGAAGTGTACAGAATTTTCTTAAGTTCAAGTCACATCCAGTCTCACATGAGTAAATGGGAGATCAGGTGTAAGTCTCTCTACGGGCAGTTCTGCTATCTGCCATGTTTCTTGACTCCTTCTTAGCTTGTGACACACCACACCCTTGTATAGTATCTGATAAATGAGCCGTTTTGCACCTAGTATCCAGAAGCCAACTGCGTGAACTGCTCCCTGGGTGAAGTGGCGGCCTTGAGGTTGTACTCTATCGTGGAAGTGTTTGATTTCTAGAATGGCTATGTGGCTTTTTCCGGCACATTTATGGCGTTTCGTTTCCGTTTGATAGCCTTGAGAAGTTAAGTCCCCCACCAATCCTTAGAAAACCATGTGTGTCAATGTCTGGGTTCAATGTGTGTATGGGACTGTCCCTGAGTATTGGTATTCTTTCTTTATGCAGGTGAGCTCTGACTGAAACCTTTGTGCTTCAATGCTCTGCATGGTAATGTTCTGAGCTTGTGTGAGTTTGTAATGGATGGTGATGTCTAGGAGAAATGCCAGGCTTGTCATGATTTATCCTCAACTTTTGATGTGTGGCTGTAGCTTCTGGTGATGTGAATGAGATTTTCAATGGTTCCAGCAGCCTTTTCCACACAGACAATTTAAAAAAACATTTGGGATCTAGCAAGATTTATGTTTTGACTCTGGTACAGAGTTCGGCTACTTGTGGCCTAGCCTTTGGGTCACACTCAAGGTCAGTGTTGCTCTCTGGAGTGTTGTTTGTAGAGATTTGGTTTTCTTTCAAAAGCTTGGGTCCTGTGAGCCACTCTGTTGTGTCAAGGTCTGTGCCAGGCACAGGTCGTGAAGTATTGTCTGCGGGGTTGAAATTTATTGGTATGATGCACTACTAATTGGGATCTGACGTGCGTCTTATTCATGCAACACGCTTGCTCACCTATGTATAAACCCCCTGGTTTCATTTTTAATGTAACCCGTCACCACTTTACTATCTGTGAAGAATGTTACTCTGTCTATCTTAATGTATATTTCAACTCTGATGAGTTCATACACTTCTACAGCTAGGACGGCAGCACAGAGTTCCAAACATGGGATCGTTGTTGCATGAGTTGGTGCAAGTTTTGACTCGCAAATTATGAAGAGATATCGAGACTTCTGTTTTGCACATGTCTTCCCACAAATAAAGATGAAACAAATGGATTATATGGTGGAATGGGTGTTACTTGTGAAGTCAGTCATGATGTTTATTTATGCTTGGTAGTCAGCTGAGGGGTCAACTATGTCACAATTCATTGGTTTGCTCATGAATTGACATGTTATATTTTAAACACAGATGACTTGTTTGGGCTGTATTATTTCAAGGATGTAGATGAAGAATGATTTGGTTAAAGGTTTATCGTGATATTTATTTGTTCATGATTTGAGTATTCATCATTCGAGGCAACCATGTAATCTGCTGGTATACTGTAAGCAAATAAAAGAGAAACCAGGGACCACATGGCTCATCATGCATCAGAAACAGTGTTTACACTCTGCAAAGCACCACCTTTTAATTACAATTATGTAAGTCCAACGATACACTGTTGAAAGAGAAACTCAGGTAACCATCAAGGGTTCCCTAACAGTAAAACCAAGGGGCCATTGCTTTCATTATTCCATGACTCCTTATTCCAGAAAACAGTATCAAACTCGGTAAAGATCAAACTTTCATTAGGATGAGTCAGTCAACTAATACTTCACAGACTTTGGTAATTTTGATTATAGCAACCAAGTTAAAAGTGAACTACATAACCACTGGTCTCATTGCTCAACAAAATCAGTCATCAAACTCTGTACAGCTACAAGAATTAGTCACTCATTACTCTACATGGAATGAAACTTCAGTAATTGTTATTACAGGTGAGTGTTATTTAAAAAAGGTACCAGGCAGTGGTCAGATACTTGTCTCTTTTAACATTTTTAAGATCACACTTACAATATATCAGGATGTTTGTACGGTAAGTATAAGGTGAGTATTACACTAGCTCTTTCGTGATGTATTGGAAATTGAGCTAAAACTTAACTTTTTCAGTGCTATAAGTGACTATTGTCCCGCTTGTTTGTTTCTATATAATGATATCTTATTAAAATTCCTCATGCAAACACCTTTCATTCGGGGTACCAGCAAGCCTTAAAATGGTAGATTCAAGCCATTGTTTGCTCAAGGCTGGCAGCTGTCCTTGGTGCATTTTGTGCCCTATGCGTGCGAAGTGCACTGAGGATTGCTATTGACTCAGTCTTTAACTTGCTACTGAAAGATTTAACCCTTAAAGTGCTGATTTAAGATTGAGTCAACAGCTTTCCTGGGGGCACTTTGCGCGCATTGCGCGCAAAGTGCCCCCAGGAAAGCTGTTGACTAAGACTACTTTTTGCTTTAGACTAGGCTTGTTGGTATTTGAATAAAAGTTCTCTTCGTGAGGAATTTGAATATCCTAACCATTCTATGTTTAACAGTAATGAGAAAACGGCTATAGCAGTGATTAGCACTTTAAGGGTTAAGATGTCATCACTTAGCCTATGTACATTCATAAAACTGCTATCAGGTGAACCCAAGGTCATTGAATTCAGGTCAAAACTGAGTTTATTGTAATTGTAAACATGTTAATTTAAAGAACAGGATTGCCTAATAGCTACAAAGCAACTAATCGGCAGGTTCTCCAGTACATGCATTGACACATATAGTATGTACACTACCAATAGAACATTGCAAGGATTCTATTTGCTATTTTTCAACACTATAAAACCATGCAGTAGTTAAGAAATCAATATCAATAAATGAAACGTCTCGACTCTGATTGACACAGATTTACACCTGGGGCAAGCACGTTGAAAATAGCATTCAAGAGTTTACGCCTTTGAGGGTAGTATAGAGGACAATGAAAACAGAAATAGAATGTGTCCTCGATTGGGTGGTTACAGGAACAGGCTGCCGATGGTACAATATTTACGTTAAAAAGATGTGAGTTTAATTTAGATTGACCCAGGCTAGTAGGAGTTGGGTCGGAACAATATTTACAAAGCGGTCCCTTTGAGAAAAATTTGAAGGAATTAGTTGCTGAAAAAATAGATGTTTCTTAAATTTTAGTTTGAAGTTCGAGAGTGAAGGTGATTCTCTTACAGCAGGTGGGAGATCATTCCAAAGTCTGATATATAATGGGAGATTAGATGTGCAGAAGCGGTCAGTTCTACATTTTATTTGTTGGAGTTCTGCAAGATTTCTTAATGGATGATGAGCTTGTACAAGAACACAGTGAGGTTTAAGGTCATATAGATATTGTGGAGGACGTTTGTTAAGTATTTTGTGTAGAAGTACTAATTTAAAGAGTTTTCTCTGGGTGTGGAGTGGCTTCCACCCAACTTCTGCCAATAGACGAGCACAGGAAGTGAATGTAATAGCTCCAGTACAGCTTCATACTGTAACTTTTCTAACAAATCAGATAGTTCCTGGGCAAATTTGTCAAAAAGAACGCAATCATACTCCACAGCAGGGCGAATCATAGTGAGATCAAGTTTTTCGAGAGTTTTCATGGAGAGTTTAAATTTGATTCGTTTTAGGAGTGAGAGGCGTTTGCTAGCTTTAGTGACAATGCGGCTGATATGCGAGTGCCATGTCAGGTTGTGGGATAGTGTTACACCGAAATGAGTGGGACTTACAGTCCCCGGTACTGCGCAGTTGCCAAGATATAAAGTTGCATGATCTACTTTGTTGCCCTTATACGTGAACAGGAGGAAAAGGGATTTGAGAGCATCAAAGGAAACACGCAATGTCTGCCCCAATTATTCAGATGCCCTAGATTAGTGTTAATGTGAGTATCAGATTCCTCCGGATAATCAATGATTTAAAAAAAAAACACCAAAAAACAGAAAACAAAAGACAAAAAAACCCCATGTCGTTGGCAAAGAGCCTGACATCGCAGGTAATAACATCAACTATGTCATACATGTAAACTAGAAACAAAAGAGGCCCAAGAATGGAGCCCTGTGGAACCCCAGCCTAAACTGGTAACCATGAAGAGGTTTGGCCATGTATGAGTACTCTCTTGACGATTGCTTAGATAACGTTCGTCGCATGTGACTGCAGTAGGGGTATGCCTAATTGTCTGAGTTTGAACAATAGACCTTGGTGCCATACCCGGTCAAAAGCTTTGATATGTCCAAGAAAGCCATTCTGGCTTCTTTTTGGATTTTAAGTCTATTGTAAATCTTGTAAACAATACTTACGAGTTGATTCATCGTAGAATCTTTTGACACATATCCGGAATTGCGATTAGTTAATAGGTTATAACTCACTAAGTGCTCATAGAGTACAGTATAAACCAGTCTCTCGATAACCTTTGATGCATTACATAATAAAGAAATAGGACGATAGTTTGATTTTACTTACATATCTGACTTTATGTAAACAGGGCATGTGTTTGATTTCTTCCACTGAGTAGGGATTACACCTAAGGATAAGGACAAGTTAAACACTTGACATAAAGATGTACAGATGCTCGGAGCAGTTAATTTCAGTAGAAAATTACTGATACTATCTGGACCAGTCGCAGAACTAACTGTTAAAGAAGAGAGAATTTTCAAAACTTCCCTTTCGTTAGTCTAAAACTGCTCTAGTATTACTCGAAAGCAGAGAGAGGGGGAGCAGTTTTCTCTTCATGGATTTTGCAGTGGCTTGCCAAGTACAGATAAAATATTTCTGCCTGTTCGGTGTTATTGGAAATAATAATATCAGTTTCAATAAGGGATGGTATACTCGGATGAAGTTTGCATCTGAGAACAGAGTCAAAGAGAGACAACCACTTTTACTTTAATTTCTTTGCTGTCCAGCTCCACTTTAAGATTTGAAAAGCAAGCCCAAATTAAGTTATTTGTTAGCCGTGAGAGAAATGTTACGGAAGCGCTCATAAAGTTGATAAAGTCGTTCAATGACGGGGGGGGGGGGATTACCGTTATCTTCTTGCACTGATTTATTTTTGTATCTCTTCCATGCGCGGTTGCATCTTCTAATTAGGAGTTAATTAATTGCAGTAATCCAGAGTTTATCCTTTGAAAGAATGAGAACATTTTTGCATGGAATAAATTCGTTTGCGATGTCAAGAAATAAGTTTGACCAGTAGTCAACCTTTTCTTCCAACAAATCTTCTATCAAACAATTTGAAACCGACATTCCAAGGGGCATGCTCTAGACCTTCATTCAAGTCCGCGGGGTTTGCTCTCTTGTAGTTCCATACAGATCTCTGGTAGCCTCTATCATTGGGAAACGTAATAGAAAAGGTATGAAAATAAACAGAATGGTCGATATTGGCGGACGAACACCATTATTAATGATATAACCAGGGGAATCCGTAGTAAAAGATCTAAAAAGCTGTTAGAAAATTTTGTGTATCTTGCAGGTTCATCTATAATTTGATATAAATTAATTAATTTGATAATATTATTACGAGCGACCAAGGCTACAAGTTTAGTACCTAATTCGTTGTCAGCGTGGTCCGAGCCCCAGCGCTCGCAACGATCATTGGAATGACCTGTTATAATAAGAACACGAGGGTTTAGTTCCATGGCTTTGGAAATGGGATCGGAAAGAGTTTGGAGAAATATATCTCGCACGCCAGGTGGACGATAGTAGACGCCAACAAGGTCTATTCCACGGTCGGTAGCTGTTTCGGCCCAAATACATTCACAGTTGGGTGCTCAAGGTCAAGACTTCGGGTACCAGGCAAAATTTTTTTTTTTTTTTTTTTTTTTTACATAAATGGCAGCTCCTCCGCCGTGACTGTTGCCCTCGTTACGTAAGGGAGGTTGAAAGTTCTGAAGACTCAATAATTGATCTGGGTAGCTCTCACCGAGCTATGCTTCGGATAACGTAATAACATCTATATTTTCTGATTGAGAAAAGAAGTGTACTTCATCTAATTTGCCATCAGATTTGAGACTACTGAAGTTAGCATGACAAAGTTTAAATTTTTTCAGGGTGGAGTCTCGGGTTTGGATGTATATCTATAGCAGATTTGCGAAGAAAAAAAAACGGTCAAGCGCCATGGATAAATGTCTCATGCTTATAAATGTATTAAGTAAAAATACTATAGACAGAAATGCCAAGGATGCACTAATTTGATCAGTGTTGTAGTGCTCAGTAAGTATCTTCAGGAGAAATTTAGGCCAATAAAACAATCCAATGGCAGCCCTATATTGTTGTATACTATAACCTAGCTTTCACGAAAAAAAAAATTACCGATGACTGCTGAATGCTGTTGTGTGCCCGTTTGCAGCAAGTAGTGAGGACGATTGCCAGAGTAAAATAAATACAAGGAAAAATGCCACTTGCTGTTAATTACATACGAGATAATTGTATCATTATGTAAATGGGCAAACATAAACATATACATGTTGGTAATGCGAAGAAAACGAAAACAAAATTTAAAGTTATCATTGTGGGGTGACACATAACGACAAAAAAAAAAAAAGTACATACATAATTATGATAATATTTGTGGCATTATGAGATTATTCTGGATAATAAATCAGGCTGACGAAAGCTATTGTCCAGATACTGACCTTTTTTTTTCTCAAAATTGGGACTTATATCAAGACAAGAAGGGCAAGGTCTACATTCAACATAGCATGCCCAAAATTAAAGAGGGGAATCTTTTCTGTGAAAATACAGTATTGCAGCCCTATGGAATCTCGGACTAATAACGTTCACAAAATATACTAAATTAACAATAGAAAAAAATTATACAGATATTTTATATGCTTTTCATGTGATCAATATATAAGTAGCATATTTCCAGATGCTTATAAGGAAAATACAGCACACAAAAGCACGGAAGGATGTGCTAGACATTGTGTGTATGGTTTTCTGTACAAGAGGAACTAGTATTGGCTACATCTGCTGACTTGGAAAAAAACAGAGAAATAATCAATGATAGCAAATTATCGCTCTACTATGTTACATAACATACGTTCTGTTATCTCCCCCCTTCCCCAGTCAAGCTATTTTTTATATGTTTTGAGCCCCCAAATACAAGACTGAAGATAATAACGCTCAATATTACGGGCCCATAAGATATCGGGCTTTTAACGTCCACAAAATATACTAAAACAGCAATGGAAAAAATTACATTGACCTTTTGCAAAGACTTTTCATGTGACCGCTCCATATATAAATAACATTTCCATACGCTTAGAGGAAGAGGCAAATACAGCACACTGTAACATGGACAGGTGTGCTAGACATGTGCGTATGTTTTTCTGTACAATAATAAATTTCATGGCCACATCTGCTCAATTTTGTTGGAAGATAAAAAAAGAGAAATAATAAATGACAGCAAAATTATCGCTCAACCATGTTACTTAAAAGAGTTTATTGCTATTATAACGTCCAAAAGGGCAAGCTAATCTGCGTATATTTGAAACCAATTCCTCTAGCTGTTACAACGTCATCATGGTATGAATCCTGTGTAATAGAGTTGAGCGAAAATCTGGAACCAAACATTCTTTAATTCAATGGACAGAATGGTATATACTAGGAATGAAGCTGTTTTGACATACTTAAGTTCAACACATAGACGCTTAAATATAGCAGCAAGCTTGACTTCATTTGAATGTACTTAAATTAAACCTAACAATGTGAAACTTGAAATTGCAGTTTGAAACATTCTATTTTCGTAACAAAGTTGACCTATATGGCACCGACTAAATCCTAAATACCACCATCCGAGAACTGTCCAATTTTGTCTTCAGTCAGGTACTGCACATAGTTGTACTTTATATATTAAAAAGAAACGCAGCTGCTAAAGGATTTTGGTAGAAGCTTGGATCACTAAGATTCGCTTAATTTTGGAATCCCTCATGTATATATAAATATATATATATATATATATATATATATATATATATATATATATATATATATATATATATATATATATATGTATATATACATATATATGTGTATGCGTGCATGTGTGTGTGTGTGTATGCTTTAATGTATGGTTTATTTCAGACACATCGTACAGTAACAGTATAGTCCTTAATGAAAAAATTTGACACATCTATTCATTTTATTTATTCATTCATTCATTCATTCATTCATTCATTCATTCATTTATTTATTTATTTATTTATTTATTTATTTGATTTATTTATGTATTCATTCATTTATTTATTAGTGTCCGCCTAAACAATGAAAAGCATTGGCAGGGGAAAGAAAGCGACAAATGCTCATAGGCCCTCCGCTATGCTACTATCTTCAAAAATGTTAAACACAACCAAGCCGTCATTACTACAATATCATATTGTGGATTTTAAAGCCTCTGTCGGTGTCCGAAGGTGTCCGCGTGGCGTGCGGCGGTATTTGATTGATATACTTTATTTCTTTAAAGAGGATTAGAAAAGTAGCCAAAGGCTAATACAATTTTTTCTCCTTCGTGCGGCGGTACCCTGTAAGTCTTTCGGTGTCTTTCGGTGAATTAAGTCGCCGAAATATGTAGCCCATTCAGTCGTATGAAACCAGCGTGAGAGACTGACTAACGTTACTTCCCCCGTTGAAATAACACTGAAAGTTGATTAGATTGAAACAAGGATTCTTTGTACCTTTCACCGTGTGCTATAAGAGCTTTTTAGGCCTATTTAATGTTTTCAATGTATGATCGTGGTAAACCCATGGCCATGCAGGTGTTTAGAAGTCTGTTCAATGTATTATCGTGTTAACTCCATGGCCATGCTGGTGTTTAGCCCGCATGATGATGGAGCGTCCTCAGATTCTGTACAACTTTGAGCGCATACCAGTGTGAACAGAACAGCAAGTCTGCCAGGCTGACGGCAGAGGAGAATCTCAAGTAGTGTTATCTGGTGACCAAAAACAACATTAAAATTAGAAATGACCATAATTTTCAAAATGACCACTTAGAGTAGAAAATGTGGACCAAATCATACTTCTTCAGCACCTATCTTAGCTCGGCCTCTAATTGGTTAAAGCATGCTTTTCTTGCGTCGTTAAAAGCTAGATAAAGAATTAGGAAATGGACTTAATCTTCCTTGTTCCTCTTTCGCAAATTACAAGTCGAGTGTGATATTTCCCAATATTCCAGATTTTCTGTTATTATTAAGCATCAGGTAAGTGTTTAAAAGTTCAGTTATGTTGCGTAAAGATCATTCATATTCAGCAGGGAAGATCTTTTCATAAACTTGTATCAACACAGTGAAGTCCTGTGACCTATTCCCCCCCCCCCCCAAAAAAAAACAACTTTTGTAACTTCCATTCCTTAGTTTTAAATAATGCCCCAACCAAAACTCATTTTCACTTACAAAGGCATAATCTTAACCAAGATTTTCCAACAGGATACGTATTTCCAAACAGTATAGCCACGACATACCCTTTGTCGCATCAAGATAGTTATTAAGAAAATAAATTTTAAATACTTGTTTAAAGAGCCAGGCTTCTCGTACGTCATACTTTATTCTATGAAAATACATGACACGAAAGCGGTCCGAACAATTGGCAACCAACCTAGTTCAGCCAACGTGGCCGACATTGCTGGTGCTTAGTAGTGTACACAAGATATGGTCAAAGAGACATCTTGCCAAGTACTAAATTTTGACAGCCTTGGACGGGGGCCTGCTTGTTTTAGTAATGAAATTCCCGCACGACGTTCTGAGACGCAAGCCCGGGGCCCATGGTATATTGAACAAAATATAGCCTATAGTTAAAAATATAGCTTGTGCCGCCAGCCTCTCGAAATAATGCAAGGTGTTAAGTGTCACTCTGATACTTGCCAGTGTCAGAATCCTGTAGTCCCTGGTCATAATACAGGCTGCATTATGCTAACAGTATGATATTGTAGGCTACACAACACTTATAAAATGATACTGCACTTCTCAAAGTTCAAAAAAAAAAAAAAGTTCATGGGTTTTCTGCGGGCAATCAAATCTGATATCTGTAATTTCGTACTCATTGATAAACCTAGGCCGAGCTCAAAGCATTTGTAATGGCATGAATTGAACCTGAACTTGAATTTTACCGATCCCCAATCGTCGGAAAAACTACAATAAATGGCTGAATCTTGACGGAATATCTAAGGCCACATATATTTGCGCAATTTTTCAGCCCATTTCCTCCTTTAAGAGCCCAAATCTGTCACCCAATGTGGCCTGACAACTGTGTAATTGTGGATAAATGGCGGTTAATGGGGTCAACTACCTGGATGTAGGAGGCTCAAGCTGGAACCTAACCCTAAAAAAATCGCCAATAATAACATGGAATACATATAGTTTGGGTCTTCTGGGACTAGGAGTTAGTCAATGACCCTCGACCCGAAACCTTGACCTCCGCTGTGCGTCGCTGAAATTTCATGGGCTTCAGGCAATGGATCCTAAAGTCTGACAGTAAAATAGTATGAATACAGAACCGAATAAACATGTTTTTCTGCAGTATCACACTGTCTGCAGATACATCCTTTACAACACAATATTGTGCGAGGGATGTTTATTATGTAGTACTGTACTGTACTGAAATAATGACGCTCAGAGAAACGTCCTTCATAATACTAGGTGGAGGGGGGGAGAAGCCCCCGCCCCTCCTGCACCCCCCTCAGGATCCATTGCCATGATGATTCTTTTTACTGAATAGGTCCTCAGTAAAAGATTTAGTGATGTTCCCAGAAAATAAATGGTGAGGAACATTATTTTCAAGACATAAAAGGACTAGTACCTATGTTTGGAAAATATCTCATTTTTTGTGGGGTAGGGGAAAAGATATACGTGACAGATGTCCATTTTCTCTGGCAAATATATAGATATATATATTTTTAGTGTTTTGGATAGATGTAATCTTTCAGGAAATGTTGGTATCCATTAGCTGCATTTTTAGGGATTTTTTGTCATTTTTTTTTGCATTTATGTTATTGCCAAAGTTAATGGTTTACATTGCTTATAAGGCTGATATTTCATATATATTTTCAGGAGGCATCAATACACTGTTCATTGTTTCTTTCATTTGCAAAGAAGGGTTATTTTCATCATATTTTTTGGCAGAGGATTAATAATCCCTGATTTTGCAAGATTTTTGGCAATAAAATCTACATATTGTTTGCATTAAAATTAATCTCTGTCTCGAAGTAAAAACTTGATGGAAAATATCCAGCGTTGATAGCTTGAACAGTTTGGTAGTTTCTGTTATGTGCACATAATGTTTTAACATTTCACATTTACCACATGATGACATAGAGCGAAGCATTATTCTTATATTAATTATCTGATTACATTTAAATGAATTTTCGATAATATTTTTATATGTAAAGACTACATAGGAAGAGCGATCGTGTTCATGTTTGTAACAGTTTGAGCAAAGCCAATTGAAATGCTAAGAAGCTCCTTGTGTGTTCCATTGGTTTGGTAATGCAAACTTTGGCACACGCTGACTACATGCTGTGATGTATTTGGATCCCAGAGTTAAAATATCTTTGTGAAAGTGGGTTACATACAAAATTACTTCCAGAGATATGCTATCATTACAGCCGAGCTTATAGATAATATTGATTGCATCGGATGTGGTGATGTTGTTACTAAACAATAGCTGCGATGAAAACTTTCCACTACCTGCTCAAATGATGTAAATTGGATATGTTCTCCTATCTCGCGTTTTTGTAACTTTTTCTTCAGCTTTTCAGCCCTGTACTATAGATAGGCAAAATCTGTTGTATCTAGCATCCCAGTATAGTATCTGCAAAGATCTCCAAGTTTCAATATTTCCTGCTGAGTGATGATTCTTTCTTGGACTTGGCTGCATACATTGCCAAAGGCATTTTCATCATATGCTTGATGTAATTCAAATTGTATATTTCTCTGTTCCACATCTTCACTACTGCAAAGTCCTGATTGCCATGTATATTCCTTTCTACAGCTAGGATGGTAGTGTGCCTCTACTTAGAATAAACAGACTCCTCTTATTCTGGGTGGAATTATTTTCTCTTCTTCTTTTTTTCTTTCTTTATTTCTTGTTTCTTTCTTTTTTCCTTTT
This sequence comes from Hermodice carunculata, assembly GCA_964020975.1. Taxonomy (NCBI): domain Eukaryota; kingdom Metazoa; phylum Annelida; class Polychaeta; order Eunicida; family Amphinomidae; genus Hermodice; species Hermodice carunculata. The sequence goes on along the minus strand of CAXHWN010001019.1, from coordinate 10,370 downwards.
TCTCTTTTTTTTCCCTGAAGTGGGAATAATTAACACTGAATGATAATTGCGTAAAATTTGGGCGGATGCTCCAAGACCCCAAATATACTCTGCAGAAAAAAGGGCGACCCCATTGGTTCAACGTAGAGTGTTAAGGATATGAACTCCTGCAGCATTATGTAGTTGCGTTATGTGGCCATGAAAGCCAAGTTTTCTGTGCAGTACAGAGTAAGAAAAGTGTTGGGCTGGAACTGATGTGACACCAGGATAAGACAAAGTAGTGGTCACGAAGTGTATCAAGTATTAAGGTTTACCTGGGATTTAAATGGTCTGCTGGAAGCACATGGGACCTAAGTGACTTTCAACATGTCCCTGCATGGAAATCACTGGC
>CAXHWN010001019.1:0-5000 GCA_964020975.1 Hermodice carunculata | reverse complement strand
TGATGGTTCATTGAATGCAGCTCTGTCACACTCTACAAACTGAATTGGGAATGGCACCTCTGTGTATAATAGATTTGAAGTTATTTTCTTGTATTCATCTTATTTCTTGTATTCATCTTATTTACATAAATTAAAATTGTACAATTTTGGATCATGGCTCATTGGATGCAATTATATCACAAACCCATGAATTGAAGTTAGAATGGCAATTCTATCTACAATTGTTTTGAAGCTATCGAAGACATAAATTTTGCCGATTCACCTAATTTGCATTAATTAAAATCTTGTAACTTTGGTTCACGGTTCATCAGATGCGGCTTTGCCACAAATCTGTGAACTGAGGCTGGAATGGCATCTCTATCAATAATGCCTTTGGAGATATTCACCATTATTTTTTTTTCAATGCCCCTTATCACCATAAGTTCATATTCTACAACTTTCATTTACTGCCCATTATATTGGCAGGTGTCACAAACCTACAGGTGTCTGAAAAAAGTTCCGTACAAATTATGTGGCGGAAAGAAGAAGAAGAAGAAGAAGAAGAAGAAGAAGAAGAAGAAGAAGAAGAAGAAGAAGAAGAAGAAGAAGAAGAAGAAGAAGAAGAAGAAGAAGAAGAAGAAGAAGAAGAAGAAGAAGAAGAAGAAGAAGAAGAAGAAGAAGAAGAAGAAGAAGAAGAAGAAGAAAAAGAAAGAATTTTGAAAAAAACAGCATCACTGGTTTGACACTCAGACATAATACATTCAGAATAGGCGTATCACGCTATAGGCATTTGGAGTTGGGGACAAACATTCATTTACCTTGCTTAAGGAATGTGTTTACTCAGGTTCTGCAAATATTTTTGCCGTGGTAATTCTGTTGCCATATTGTCTTCCCTAGCAGAGCGCGGTTCTGCTACGGAATACAGGAGCAAAATTGCCATTAATTACACCGCTTTCATTTGTAATCTGTTTACAATTATCTTTCCAACTTTTATTAATTCTAACGTTTTTATACTTTTGCCATTGTCTGTGTGCAGAAGTCAATGGGGTTTGCACAGGTTACTACTAGTGCATGTTTAGTTCGATACTTCACCCTTATTAAATGTCTAGCTGTGTTACATGAGTCTTATTGCATCACCTGTTTGCAAACATTCATACACATTTTTTGACATCTTACGTCTGTGAATTGTGATTTGCACTGACGTTCGAAGTACGGACATTTTGCACAGACCCTACAGCGCGACAGACACTGCAAACACAAGCAGGCCTGTCGGAAGGCGGGACCTATGAGGTTCTGATTCTTCCAAACTGCAGTGTGTCACAATTTTTCAGATATCTTCTGTACTTTTAGCCGGACCTTGTTTTGAGTCGAGGCAGTAGAAATGAAAACTGACCAATAGGAAAGCGGAAGCAAGGGTGGTAACAATGTGTTTACGACCTCACTGAATTATTATTATTATTATTATTATTATTATTATTATTATTATTATTATTATTATTATTATTATTATTATTGTTGTTGTTGTTGTTGTAATCATTATTATTATTTATTACTATTAATCGTTTATTATTATTTTTAATGTTCAATGATGGTATGACTGTGCTTTTGAAGCTTGTCAATACAATGAATTCCTGCATTTTTGGTTAAATCATAGTTAATAATTATTGACACCAATTTGTTCACATCGTATAAGTTACAACATTAAGGGAAAGAACATGACCTATATTAATTCCTCCTGCAGCTTTGGTAACAGGAAATAAAAAGAACATTATATCACATACATATGCCGTACGAGCGGTCAGGGTTGAAAGTTGACCGGCCATGCAAAAAATAGCAAGAGAACTTTAAGAGTGGAACAGGAACGGATCGAGGAGCATACTTCAAGACAGCTTTAAAACAGTATGCTTTCTGCCACTCATTTAAGCTGCAGTAGCATTCTTATCTACCATTGCTCAAAAACAGCTACCTTGAAGTACTGTCCAGCAAGTGAAGGTTCCTTTTGTGAACCTGTCATCTCATATCAGTAGTAATTGTAAACACTGATTGATTAAAAAAAAGTCCCGCCCCCCCCCCCGTCCATAATGACAACAAAGAAAACTACTTTCTCTTCCAAGATAAAATAGAAGTACAGGCAAAAAACCCGGGGTTAATTACTCGCCTTATCAGATAAATTAGGACAAACAAACACTTAGGGATACATTCAAGACATACTTCACTTTGGATTTCCCCTCAAACCCCGGGCTGGAGCCCAGTCAATGTTTCAAGCTTATAAAAATTCCTCACTGGGACTGGGATGCTGAAGTCACTTCAAACAATACCCTTTTGAGTACAAGAAGAAGAGAGAATAATGTAATCTCGGACCGCCGGGAAAAAAGTAAATATGTCGAAAGGGTCGACACTTGAAAACGTTTCAGGGCGGACAATATTTAGAAATAGAGACTGCAGGTATTTTGGCACTATTTTGCAATCTTTACATGGGGTTCAATTTAGTATTTTATCCCCTACTTTGTGCCATGTCACATTGAAATCCCCATGGGATATGGCCTAGGTGATATTGTTGACCATATCGGATGGGTGGGGCTACTGTTTACCGTATTTGTAAAAATACAGATATGGCTTCCAAATATGAGAGGAATCAATTCCATATTTGGTATGACTATGGGTAAAAGGTGAACTAATTTTTTCATCAGCACTGAAAATTCAAAGGGTGTCCCGCCAACCATCATTCAATAGCTGAGTAGGCACAAAAATGTGCAGTCCGTCAACAACTATGCAACATCAAGCAAAAATCAACACGCTATGTGCAGCATTCTCCAGGGAAATATTTTCTTTTCAGAGACCTCTAGCATCTGTCCAAAACACTCCCAAAAATCTGTTTTCGTCGTTTTGGCCTAGGTGATTTGGCAGGTAGCCATCGCCCCATGCCTTCGGGCAATGCTCGCAATGCTGTCGTCAGTGATGGGGCTAGTCTGACGGCTCTGTCAGTGGAGCTCCACGGTTGCATACTTTGGAATGTTTGTTGGTACAACATTTCAAAGCAACGTTACCATCCAATTCTCCTCATCACGAGATTATTTCCACATAAAAATGATATAAAAAAGACTTTTCGTCGAGATTGAGGGCTGAAGCGACGGCCGTTCAAAAATTTAAAAAAATAAATAAAAAATCCGCCGTTAGGCCTATGGTTGACCGCTTTTCTTTGCTTTTTAAACTTCATATTCATACGTGCGGCATGACTGCAGCATAGTCCGAAGCAATTTAGTGAAATAAAATGGTACAAATGATCTAATTTTTTCTTTTTTTTTATTCTTTTAATAACGGACCATAGGGGATAAATACAAAATAAACTTCGTCTTTAATCTATCTGAACCGAATCCCGCTTGTTGTTTGCCTGGCTGCGCGCCTGATGACCCGCGCAGTTTGCGCTTGGGTGATCAGGCGCACAGGCAGGCAAGCAACTCGGGAGGGGGGGGGGGGGGAAGGGAAGTGGTTGACAGATTAATGACAAAGGTAATTTTGTATATTTCTCTACCGTATGACAATGTCTGTCATCCAAATTTGTCATAAAGTTCTAGCATAGGACTTAGGACAAGAGTGACTGCAGTGGTCAGCTGAACTAATTCAAGTTTTTTTTGCATCTGTAACAGTTCAGCCACCCGAGACTACTTATATGGTAAAATAAGTCGAATAAAAGAGACAAAAATAATTTGTAGAGTTTGGTGGTCAAGACGATATCGCAAACCTTTCATATTGACCATTTTTTCCCCACTTTTAGCAACATTGTCGATGATATGGTCGGGCCTCCACAAATATGTACGAATTATGATGCCAAAGTGTTTGTGGTTATTGATTTCCTGCAAAAGGGGATCTTGGAATTTAAGTGGAGAATGCACGGGTGAATAGTCTCGCATGGAAATTATCATACTCTTTGTTTCCATGGTTTTGAAGGTAATGGACCAGTTGTTTGCTCATTCATCAATACAGGAAAATTATTTTAAGGCACCGCAAGCCGTGACATGATTACCAACTGATCAAAGGAGTGATGTATCATCAGCAAACACATTAATATCATATCGAATCGGGTCAACAACATTGTTACAAAACAGAAATGGCCATATGACGGACCCTTTGGGGGACACAACTTGGAGTGTTCCCTAATTGGAACACTTACCCATGATTACAACACATTATTGGCGGGCCCCGAGGTAGCTGGGCAAGCACTAAACAGCAAGGTAAATTGGCGCAAATTCCGGTGGTCCCAAGTTAAAAGTAAAAAATTACACCCCGGACCTTATCGAACGCCTTGCTTAAATATCTAAGAGTGAAACACGTACCTCTCTTAGTGGTCTAAACGAAAGACATAAGTCATGGTAAATGAAAAATAAATGATTAATGGCGGAAAAGCCAGGGATTAAGGCGGATCGGGTTCGCGTAAATCAATGTTAAATTTAATCGTCTGCGACCACACTGTCCAGCGTTTTATTGAATAGAACAAAATTTCATTAATTTCATTCAATAGTTATATTTCAGCTTGGGAGAAATTAAAAACAAAAGCAAAAAAAGAAAAACGTACTCATTCAACTGTCCTCTTCCCAGCTCATTATATGTTATTAGCGGAATTCACAAATGTAATGTATATTTTCAGCTCTGATCGAAAAGTGGTTGAGAACACCTGTCATCCCGATGACGGATTTCCTGCGGCACCTGGTACAAAGGACTAGTTAGTCATATGACATATAGTCGAGTGCCTTCTTAAACATAGATTGTTACCATTACTTAATCTTATTTTATCTTCATACATGCATGATGAAGATATTTCACATCGCTAATAAATGCAAACATAATATTGTAATGGACGTAAATGATCAGCTCAGTCATCTTCCCTGCAACTAAATGACCAGCTGATGTATGCTTGTGTGTATACGCGTACCAGATTAACAGCTATGATGAATGTTTTAATCAAAATACACGAAGCAAAAGTTCGTCTTGGCTCCTTTGAATAGTTATATGCAAATGATCAA